>CAUYRT010103873.1:0-27912 GCA_963574885.1 Lepilemur ruficaudatus
ATTGAAAATAAAGAGAAACTAAGTTACCAGATATTTGTCTCAAATACCATAAAACTACCTTTGTAGATTTTTTTCCTTTTTTTTAATTGAAGTATAATTTATATACCATGCCATCACTCCATTTTAAGTGTACAATTAAATGATTATTAGTAAATTTACCAACTTGTACAGCTATTCACATAAATAAGTTTTAGAAGATTTCCTTCCCCCTATTCAGACCCCTAATTCCCATCGCCAACTACATTTCAAGCATGTCCCTCCCCATCACAATGCTCTCCACATCCCCCAACTGTGGGTCCAACACCCAAATACCTGGTGAACACCACGACCATTTGAGCACCATAGTGTTAATCAGTCAATACCAATTTGATGGCAAGTACGTGTGGGGCCCATTCTTCCGATCTTGTGTCACCTCACTTCAAATAATGGGCTCAAGTTCAATCCAGGATAATATAAGTGGTACTAGATCGCTGTTGTTTCTTAAAATTGAGTAATATTCCATTGTAAGCATATACCAAATTTTAACAATCCACTCATGAATTGACAGGCACTTGGGTTGTTTCCATGACCTAGCAATAGTGAATTGTGCTGCCATAAACATTCGGGTGCAGATGTCTTCATCTCAGAATGTCATATGCTCTTTTGGGTAGATGCCTAATAATGCTATTGCTGGATTGAATGGTATTTCTATTTTTAGCTCTTTGAGAAATCTCCAAATTCTTTTCCACAGAGGTTGTACTAATTTGCAGTTCCACCAACAGTGTAAGAGTGTTTCTGTTTCTCCACAACCTCGCCAGCATTTGTTGTTTTGGGATTTTTTGATAGAGGCCAATCTCACTGGGGTTAGGTGGTATCTCACTGGGGTTTTGATTTGCATTTCTCTAATGATTAGAGATGTTGAACTTTTTTTATATGTTTGCTAGTCATTATTCTGTCTTCTTTGGAAAAATTTCTGTTCATTTCCATTGCCCATTTATAAATGGGGTTTTTTGATTTTTTCTTGTTAATTCTTTTGAGTTCTAGGTAGATTCTTGTTATCAAACCTTTATTGGAAGTGTAGAGGAAATATTTTCTCCCATTCTGTAGTTTGTTTATTAATCTATAAATGCAATTCACCTCATAAATAAAAGCAAGAACAAAGACCATATGATTCTCTCAACAGATGCAGAAAAAGCATTTGACAAAGTCCAACACACCTTTATGATAAAAACTCTTAACAAAATAGGCATAGGCGGCTCATACATTAAAACTATCAAATCCATTTATGACAAATCTACGGCCAATATCATAGCAAATGGGGAAAAACTGAAACCATTCCCACTTCAAACTGGAACTAGACAAGGATGCCCACTTTCCCCTCTTCTATTCAACATAGTGCTCAAAGTCCTAGCTACAGCAAGCAGGCAAGAGGAGGGTATTAAGGGCATCAAGTGGGTGCAGATGAGATCAAACTCTCGCTCTTCGCTAATGATACGATATTATATCTAGAAAATCCCATAGATTCTTCCAAGAGACTCCTAGATTTGATAAATGAATTTGGTAAAGTCTCAGGTTATAAAATCAATATACACAAATCAGAGGCATTCATATATGCCAACAACAGTCAAGCCGAAACTCAAATCAGAAATGCAATACCTTTTACGATAGCCCCCCAAAAATTAAATATCTAGGAATAAATTTAACAAAAGATATGAAAGACTTATACAAGGAGAATTACAAAACACTAAAGAAAGAAATTATAGAAGATGTAAAAAGATGGAAAAATCTACCTTGCTCATGGGTTGGTAGAATCAATATTGTTAAAATGTCAATTTTACCTAAAGTGATCTACAGAATAAATGCAATCCCCATCAAAGTGCCATCTTCATTCTTTACAGACCTAGATTGCACTGATGATATCTATTTAAAGGTAACAAATATACTTTATAGAAAAATGATTCTTACAGATCATTTGCCACAATCATTAGAAAGTCAAATATCAAATACCAGATAAATCACCTTCAGCTAAATTCAGAATTAATTATTTCTTTTTCTTTTCTTTTCTTTCTTTCTTTTTTTTTTTTTTTTGAGACAGAGTCTCACTCTGTTGCCCTGTTCAATTGCCATTGTGTCAGCCTAGCCCACAGTAACCTCAAACTCCTAGGCTCTGGCGATCCTCCTGCCTCAGCCTCCCAGGTAGCTGGGACTACAGTTGAGCACCATCACGCCCAGCTGAGTTTTTCTATTTTTGGTAGAGATGGGGTCTCTCTGTTGCTCAGGCTGGTCTTGAACTCCTGAGCTCAAGAGATCCTTCTGCAGCAGCCTCCCAGAGTCCTAGGATTATAGTTGTGAGCCACCACACATAGCCAGAATTATTTTTTTGTGTGTGCATTGTTTGAATTTATTTGACAGAAATAAAGGTGCCTGGTCCAGAGTAATTTTCCTTAGTATTAGACTGGGCTTGTGTCTGCAAAATACTCCTTATGTGGAGGTATAATAATTATAATGTCACTCATAGCAGTATAGCCTATGTCTGCAGTTAATTTCTGTCCCTTCTCCAGGACTCCATCATCCTCCAGTTATAGCTAGTTTCTCAGAGTTTAACATCTCCTTTTTTAATTTTCTGTAACCTTGCCCGAAGTCACCATTTTTTTTTTCAGAATCCTATTTCAAAGTTTCTTCTGCTTCCTGTCAAGGTCTTGATTGACACAGTAGAGAATCTCACTGAAGGAATGTAGTTCTGCAAACATAGACCTAGATTTCAGGAGAGAGACCGGATTTGGATCTGAGATTTCAGAAGCATGACGTGTAGTGGAAGTTGAAGCCAAAATAATAATTTTGGTTACTCAAGTGGAGCATGTAAAATGGGTAAAAAGGCCAAAGAAGATACAGAAAAGAGACTACAAAAGTGTTATCATGGCACGAGGAGAACTAGTAGGCAATAGCATTTGGATGAAAATGAAGCAGGGTTTGCAAATGGGATTGAATTGTCAAAAATTATAAATAATGAAGAAAGAGTAAATGATATGAATGGTAAAAGTAATCCTTGGAGCCAGGTGTGATGACTCATGCCTGTAATTCCGGCTACTAGAGCGGTTGAGGTGAGATGATCACTTGAGCCCAGGAGTTGGAGGATGCAGAGAACTATGATTGCACCACCACACTCACCACACTCTAGCCGGAACAACAGACCAAGACCCTCATCTCTAAAAACAAATAGACAAAAAATTAATCATAGGGTCTAGTCATTAACACATTCCTGTTTCCGTTGGCCAGAAGAGTTTCAAGAAAACTAGGAAGCTGGAAAACATGTTTTATTGAATAAAGTGGGTCGAAAGTAGAGTTAAGAATAATAATCTTTTACCAGCACCGGTGTTGAGGGGAAGAAGAGAGGTAGTGAGTTTGCAGTAACTAGGAACTAGTGAAAGAGTTTTTGATGGGGAATGAAGGATAATACGATTTTAGGGAACACAATTCATTGTTATGAATTTTCATATTCTGTCTACCAATGATATTAAAAACCAGAAGAGGTGTGGTGGCTCATGCCGGTAATCCCAGCACTCTGGGAGGCCTAGGCGGGCTGATCGTTTGAGCTCTGGAGTTCGAGACCAGCCTGAGCAAGAGTGAGATCCATCTCTACTAAAAATGGAAAAAATTAGCCGGACATGGTGGCGCATGCCTGTAGTCCCAGCTACTCAGGAGGCTGAGACAGAAAGATTGCTTGAGCCCAGGAGTTTGAGGTTGCTGTGAGCTAGGCTGATGCCACGGCACTCTAGCTGGGGCAACAGAGTGAGACTCTGTCAAAAAAAAAAAAAAACAGAAGGAAGTATCTAATTTTTTCCTCTTAACCCAGCATATCTTAAGCAAGAAGCCTTTATTTGGGAAAAATACCACAGGCTAAACCCAGCTTCAAATGCCGCAATATTTGACTACAGAACTTCAGAAACCATAAGAATCATTTAAAAATATACCAAAAGAAAAAAAAAGAAAGAAAAAAGAAAAAAACATGCCACTGGCATAAATAACATTCCTTAATTTGACATAATGAGGTTGACTTTTTTTATCTCATAAAACTGGTCAACAGTCTCACAAATCTAAAACAAGTGTTCACAGGCTTCCTCTACACACATGAATGCACAGAGACATGTAAGTAACGCAGGGCTATTCTAAGATGCTAGAAAAACACCCCCTGTATTCTGATCAGGCTTCTGTCTAGTCCAGCAGGCATTTCTGATGCTCTCATCTAGACTGGTGCTGATGCACGGGAAGTCTTGTTCATGTTCTAAATGAGTCGATTGACCAATGTTTATCAACATCTGTGACTTCTTTTTACTAGAATCTCTTGAGACACTTAAATAAAAATGTGGCTGCCTAGGCTCTTTTCCAGACCATCTGAATTAAAATCTCTTTTAGTGGGATTGGGAATCTTCACTTTAATGAGTTTCTTTGTTTACTCTTACGCATAATAAATTCTGAGAAATACTGCCCTAGACTAGACAAAAGTGTAGACAACTTGAAGTAGCTGGGAACCCATGTGTAATTGGTAGTTGCTCCTCTTCTCCAGTAGACCTTGATGTATTTTTGTTTCCTTTGAATAAAAATTCCATTAAATTCTATGAAAGCCTAAGGTAAATGTCAATTTTAAATCAATGTCATTAATCACCGCAAGTAAAAATACCGTATTTTCCTGGAATCAGGATAGAAATTTAAAAGGAATTACTGGATTTAGAGTTTCAAATCTCTCTCCTCCGTGACTCCTGATTCTTTACTTACTCTTGCCAGGGTAATTAGTACAGTGAGAGGAGACAGCACAACTGAAACAACAGCTGGTGGAGCAAACACAAGTGCTGTAACATGTTCGCATTACCAGCAGGCATAGGATTTTTCAGAATTTCTAGATAATTGAGGTTACTGGAGGATTTCTGTAGACCACAGACATGAGTACCATGAAGAAAAATGATTAAACGGAATGATTTTAATTATGACTCACAATAGTAAAATGTCTTCAAAACAATAACTCTTTTATTAATGGTACAACAAACAAATGTCACAGTTAAAAGTTAAATGTTTGTACATCTAGGAATGATTTAGGTAGCTCAAACTGATGAATGCACCATTAATTTCATTACTTATCTTTATAGTTGTCAGGGTCCATTGACTTGAGTAACAAATGTGTGCAGAGTGTACTGATTCCAGTAAACATATCTGGGGCTCCGATGCCATGTGCAAACCATCTGAACTACTCTTTATAGTTGATGTTAACCAGAATACCTCAACAAAATAAAAGCATATCGTTCTCACAGTTGCTCATAGTTAATGCATTTTGAAGCACATTCTGCCCTTAAATAATTGCATGCCCATTTGTTGAAGATAATGGGATTGGTCTTGGGTAATGAAAGTCAGAATATAACTAGATAGACATGAAGGACTTTATATCAATCTATAAGCATGTATCTTCATTATTGTATTAATATAAAGTGAAAATAATTTGTCTTTCTGTGATGAGTTTTTGTCTTGCCTCTCCAAAAATTTTTGCAATATATTGTACATAGAATATAAGATGATATGAAGAATCAGAACAATGATTACCGCCATCATTGCTGTACTATTTCCTCTGCTCATGTATCATAATTTCAACAAATCACTTATGATTGTATCCAAAATGCCTAGAGTGTCTGAAGTAGAATTATCAGAGCAAAATCAGCGGTTGCCGAAGCATTGCCACTGGGAGAATTCCCTAGGTGCTAAATGGCCAAAGCCTTTCTTCCTCCCACTGCTTTTCTACTTCCTTTGAAACAGTGAAAAGTATTCTGTGAAGAGTGAACAGGTGAAAAATGGGGCAGAATGTCTCAAGCTATTGGCACAAGATGGTATTTTCCAGCCATATGCTACACCTCACCTTTTATGTACCTCTCTCAACTGCCTAACCTGATCACCTTCAAAATAAAGAGTAGATTCTCCAGAGAAAAAAGTTCATCACCAGAAATGATATCAGCTCATGTCATGGCCTATAAAGAGCAAGAAAACCTTTATTACATCAGCCACCACAAAATTTGACTAATTCATGCTTTCTACTTACTTATTTTCCAAGGACTGCTTCAACAAATGTGTTTGAATGCTTACTGCATTTCTAGATTTTCCCTATCTGTTATGGTCCTTCTACTTATCTAACTAATTTATTTATACTCTTGTCCTATCTTTTAATTTCCTCCAAAGTTTTTATTTAATATTATAGAGAACTTACAAATTAAAAGTCAGGAGTTCCTCATTTTCTTCTGATTAAATTCTGAGTATTTAAATATATATATATATATATCTTCTGTCTTTATCTTTTAATGTAAGGTCATTTTAAAAGTATTATAGTCCAACTAATGTTCAAGCTCAACTGATAGACTGTGTGTCAACACTGCAAAGGGAATTAAGGCCTACATAGTCTGCATTAATTATCTGTAGCCTAGTACTAAAATATAGAAGATTTTCAGTTTGAGTTTTCTTTGGGTATTCAAAGGCACTGAGGCTTGCTTAAGTCTTTCAGTCTTCTTTTGTCTAGAAAGCATTTTTTCCCCCAGTGGATGCTAAGAACAAAACATGTTCAACTTAAAAACAGGTCAGGCTCTCATAACAATGTGAAATAGGGAAAGATTGCCCTTAGCTTCCTGTCCCCTTAGGGGCTTGATGTTCTTCTGGCATTTTTTCCTGTGGTCTATAGAAAACTGCTATAAAGAAAGGAGCTTAAATTGATGTACGTGGAGGGATATGTGACCCCACCTAATCAGGTGATTTTTTCTTATTTTTTTTAATTTCAAAATAATAAGGGGATATAAATATTTTTGTCACATGAATACCTTATAAGTCAGGGTTTTGGGTATGCTTACCACTGGAATAGTGTTTATTGTAACCAATAGGTAAGCTTTTATCCTTCAGTCCTCCCTCACATTCCCTCTTTCTTGGCCTCCAATGTCCTTTATATCTCTGTGTGCCTGTGTGCAGTCACTGTTTTAGTTCCCACTCATTAGTGAGAACATACGGTGTTTGGTTTTCCATTCCTGAGATAGCTCACTTAGGATAATGGTCTCTTATTCCATCTAAGTTGTTACAAATGACAATATTTCATTCCTTTTTATGGCTGAGTCGTATTCCATGGTATGTATATATCACATTTTCTTCATCCACTTGTGACTTGATGGGTACTTGGGTTGATTACACATCTTTGCTATTGTGAATTGTGATGCAATAACCATTTGGGTGCAGGTGTCATCTTATATAATGACTTATTTTCCACTGGGTATATTCCCAGCAGTGGGATTGCTGGATCACATGGTAGGTCCACATTTATTTCTTTCAGGATTCTCCATACTATTTTTCACAGAGGTTGCACTAATTTGCAATATCACCAGCACTGTATAAGTGTTCCTTTTTCTCTGCATCCAAGCCATCATCTATTGTTTTTTGACTTCTTAATAATGACCATTCTGATAGGGGTAAAGTAGTATCTCATTGCAGTTTTAATTTGCATTGCTCTGATGATTGGTGACATTGAGAATTTTTTTCATATGTTTATTGGCTATTGGCTATCTTCTTTACAAAAACTTCTGTTCATGTGTTTTTCCCACTTTTTGATGGAGTTCTTTGTTTTTTGCTTGCTGATTTGTTTGAGCTCTTTGTAGATTCTGGATATTAGTACATTATTGGATATATAGTTTGTGAATATTTTCTCCCATTCTATTGTTTGTCTATTCATTCTGTTAATTATTTCCACTGCTGTGCAGAGGCTATTTAAGATAATTAAGTACCATTTATTTATTTTTCTTGTTGCTGTACTTGCCTTTGGGGTCTTAGGTCATAAATTCTTTGTCTAAGGCAATGTCTAGAAGAGTTTTTCCTACGCTTTCTTCTAAAATTTCTATGGTTTCATGCCTTACACTTAAATATTTTACCCATCTTGAGTTAATTTTCATGTATGGTAAAGGGGGAGGGTCCTCCTTATCATTCTGCAAGTGACTATCCAATTTTCCTAGCACCATTTATAGAATAGGGCTTCCTTTCCCTAGGGCATATTGTTGTCTGCTTTGTGAAGATCAGTTGGTTATAGCTATAGGGGTTTATTTCTGGATTCCCTATGCTATTCCATTGGTCTATGACTTCGCTTTTAAAACAGTAACATGCTGTTTTGGTTACTGTAGGCTTGTAATATTTTTTGAAGTCAGACAATGTGATGCTAATGCCTCCAGATTTTGTCTTTTTGCTAAGGATTGCTTTAGCTATTCAGGCTCTTTTTGGGTTCCAGATGACGCCTAGAATTATATTTTTGTAGCTACTGTGAATGTTATTGAGTCTTTTACTTCAATCTCAACTTGATGGCTATTAGTATACAGAAATGCTACTGATTTGTGTACATTTATTTTGTAACCTAAGACTTTGCTGATTTATTTATCAATTCTAAAAGTCTTTTGGTGCCCTACTTAGGGTTTTCTAGATACAAGTTCATATTGTCAGCAAACAGGGATAGCTTAACCTCCTCTTTTCCCCTTTGTATGTCCTTTATTTCTTTTTCTTGCCTGATTGCTCTGGCTAGGACTTCTAGTACTATGTTGCATGGAAGTGGTGACAGTAGGCACACTTGTCTTCTTACAGTTCTTTCAACTTTTCTTCATTCAATATAATGTTGACTGTGGATTTGTCATAAATTGCTTTTATAATTTTTAGATATGTTCCTTCTATGCCTCATTTCTTGAGAGTTTTTATCATGAAAGGTGATGGATTTTATCAAATGTCTTTTCTGCATCTATTGAGATGATCATTTGGTGTTTATTTTTGTCAGTTTATGCAGTGAATCATGTTTATTGATTTGTACATGTTGAACTTTCTTCTCATCCTTTGGATGAAACCCACTTGATTATGGTGAATTATCCTTTTCATGTGCTATTGGATTCAGTTTGCTAGTATTTTGTTAAGGATTTTTGCATCTATGTTCATAACTAATAATGGTCTGTAGTTTTCTTTTTTATTGTGTCTTTTCCTCACTTTGGTATCAAGGTATCAAGGTGATACTGGCTTTGTAAAATGAGTTAGGAAGAATTCCCTCCTCAATGTTATGGGAAAAATTCAGAAGGATTGGTACTAGTTCTTCTTAGTAAGTCTGAAATAATTTGGCTGTGAATCCATTTGGTCTGGGGCTTTTTTTGTTGTTGGAGAATTTTTTTATTAATGCTTTAGTCTTGATGCTTATTATTATTTTGTTCAGAATTTCTATTCCTTCCTGAGTCATGCTTGAGATGTTTTGTGTTGACAGGAATTTATCCATTTCACTAGGTTTTCTAGTTTGTTAGCACAAATGTTTTTGTAGTACTCATAGATAGCATTTTACATTTTTGCAGTTTCAATTTTACTGTTTCCTTTTTAATTTCTGATTGAGCTTTTGAGCCCTTTCTCTTCTATTTTTGATTAATCTGGCTAATGTACTACTGATATTTTATATTTTCAAACAACAAACTTTTTATTTAATTGTTCAATTTTTATTATTATTTCCACTTAATTTAGTTCTGCTCTGAGATTTGTTATTTGTTTTCTTCTTCTGGCTGTGAGTTTGATTTGTTCTTTTTCTAGTTCCTTGAGATGTGACATGAGGTTGTTAATTTGTGATTTTCCATCTTTCTGATGTAAGCATTCAGGCTATGAACTTTCCCCTTAGGACTGCTTCTTCCATATTCTGTAGAATTTGAAAGTTCATGTCGCCTTTGTCATTTAGTTTGAGGAATCTATTGTTCCTATCTTAATTTCATCATTAACCCAAGGATTGTTAAGCAACAGGCTGTTTAATTTCCATGATTTTGTATAGATTTGAGTGTTTCTCTTGGAATTGATTTCTAGTTTTATTCCACAGTGATCTGAGAAGATGCATTGTATTTTGATTTATTTGAATTTGTTGAGAGTTGTTTCGTGGCTTTATATATTATCAATCTTAGGAAGTATTTCATGTGCTGATGAGAAGAATATATATTCAGTAGTTTTGGGTAGAATGTTCTGTAAATATCTGTGAAGTCCATTTGTTCTAGAGTCCCATTTAATTCCAGTGTTTGTTTATTCATTTTCAACTTCAGTGATCTATCTGGTTCTGTAAGTGGGATGTTGAAGTCCCCAGTGATTAAGATGCTACTGTTTATTTCTTTGCTTAGATCTGGTAGAATTTGCTTCATGAATCTGGGAGTCCCAGTGTTAGTTTCATATATATGTTTGATTGTTAAGTCTTCTTGTTGAATTGCTCCCTTTACCATTATATAAGGACCATTTTTGGCTTTTTGTACCATAGTTGATTTAAAGTCTATTTTAATTTTTTTACATTGTATTTCATATGTTTTAATCTCTCTCTGGTATAACACCTCATAAGCTCGCCATTCATAATATGCACTAGTTTGCCTATATGACAATTGAAATTATTTACTGTTTGCATTCAATACACTGAAATGGAAATAATTATGGTACTCAGTAAATGTTGATTTAAGACCACCAGAATACAGATTTGAAACTTTTTATATTTGAATCATGGTGACATAGACCACATGATAAAATTTTGAGAAGTCATTTGAAGATTAGCAAAGATTATGGTAAGCATAGTAGGGAAGTTGTGTGTGACATTTGTTGGTCATTGCTACTTTTTACATTAAAAAGGTAGTGTCAAAATGGGTTCTGTTGTGATGTTTCCATTCATTTATGTGGTTGTTTCCAGAAAATTGAGTGTTTATGACATTATTTGAATGTAGAAGGGTGTGCATTTATCCTGTAACACTTTTGATCAATGTGGTAAATAAAGTCTATTTTATCTGATATGAGAATGGTTATACCTGCTTTCTTTTCATTTCCATTTTCATGGAATATTTTTTCCATTCCTTTATCTTGAGTCTGTGTGAGTCCTTGTGAGTTAGATTTTGTTTCTGGGACAACAACAAACTTGGGTTGTGTCTTTTCATCCATTAAGCCAGTCTATGTCTTTTATGTAGGGCATTTGGACCATTCACATGATTATTAGTTTTGATATGTAGGATTTGGTTCTGTTCATCATGTTGGATGATACTTCATTGTTTTGCTTTCTCTCTTGTGCTCTTGTTTTGTAAGAGCTGTGAACTTTAACTTTGGCTGTTTTTACAGTGGTGGATATCTATTGTGCTATAGATAAAAACATGTATAAAACACTTTTGAGCATATCCTTTAGGGCAGGTCTAGTAATGACAAGTTCCCTTAGTGCTTGCTTGTCTGGAAAGGGCTTTATTTCTCCATCATTTGTGAAACTTAGTCTTACAAGAAACAAAATTCTTGTCTGGCAGTTGTTCTGTTTAAAATGACTAAAAATGGGACCCCAAACCCCAGACCCTTGTAAGGTCTCCACTGAGAAGTTTGCTGTCAGCCCCATGGGTTTTCCTTTGTAGATTAGCTGTTGCTTTCATCTTACAGCTTATAAAATTTTCTCCTTCATTTCTACTTTGGCCAGACTGAGGACTATGTGTATTGTAGATGTCCTATTTGCTCTGAATCTTCCTGGTATTCCATGACTATCTTATATCTAGCTATGTGAATCTCTGGCAATACCTAGGAAGTTTACTTCAATAATTCTCTCAAATAGGTTTTCCATACTTTTTGCTTTTTATTTTCCCTCTGGGATACATATAATTCATTAATTGGCTTGTTTCACATAGTCCCATATTTATCTCAGTGATCATGCACTCTTCTTTATTTTTTTTTCTGCATCTTTGATTGACTGGCTTAGTTTGAAAGCTTTGTCTTCAAAGCTTTAAAATTTTTTTCTTCTGCTTGGTCTAGCCTATGGTGGAAGCTTTCTGCTGTTTTTTTGTAATTCCTGAAATGATTATTTCATTTCTTTAAGTTCTGTAAGATCCTTTCTTATGTTGTCCATTTCTTTAGCAAGTTTTTTTTTTTATTTTTCATACAATATCTCAAAGTTTTATTTGTTTGTTTCTTTTTGTTAGTTTTCAACTTTTTCTTTAATCTCATTTATCTGGTTTGCTGTTCGTATTCTGAATTCCATTTCTAACATTTTAACAATTTCCTTTATGTCAGGGTCCATAGCTGTGAATCTATTATGATTATTTGTTGGTGTCAAACTAGCTTGTTTTTCATGTTGCCAGAATTCTTTTACTTTTTTTTTTTTCTACCTGAGACCTCTTCTCCAATTTAGGGCTGATAGGTTTATGGCACACCTGTTCTCCTTTGCTGGGAACTCTCCTACTTAGTGAGAAGAAAGAGCAGTCCCTAGATAGCACTTTTTTATACTACTCCTGATGATTGACCCAGTGGGAGATGGGCAGATGCACTAAAAACTAGTAATGCAGCTATTCTGTGTTATCCCATTCTCCTGTAGTCATCACAGTCCAAGCTGGTGCTGGGAAATATTCATTCAGATTGGTTGGTGGGTCCCCAGGCCACTGTTGAAAGGTTGGACAGAGGTCTGGGCAAGTCTCCTTCCATAGAGGCAGGTGGTGTGACCTTGGCCAGTGACTGAGACCTTGGCCAGTACCTGTGAGGGTTGCAGGACCTTGACTGATGCCTTGTAGGTCATGGGACCTTGGCAGGTGGCTGGATTAATCAGGGAGCATTTGCTGGCACCTGGGCAGATTGTGGGATGTAGGTCTGAGCCTGTGTGGTTCACAAGACCTTTGTTGGTGACTAGACATGCCAGGGCACCTTTGCCAGCACCTGGGCAGGTCACAGGTCATAGGCCAATAACTGGGCAGGTCATGGGCCTAGGCAGGTTCTGGGACTGCAGCTGGTTGTGGGGCAGTTTATAGGACCTTGGTGCACACCTCGGTAATTTGTAGGACTTCAGCCAATGGTGGGACAGAGTTCCAGAGCTTCATGGGTTTCTGAGCATGTCACAGGACTGTAGCTGGTGGCAAGGTGGGTGACAGGACCTTGTTGGGTTCCTGTATGGGCTGCAGGACCTTGGCAGTCACCTGGACAGGTCAAGGGGCCTTGGCTGGTATTTGGGCAGGCTGGCTCATTGGGCTGCAGTGCCTGGACCAGTCAGACATTCCACATCCTGCCAGGGAGTTGTGGTGTCTGGAGCTCTCCCTCCTCCCATATCTGACTGTACCAGCATTGCAGTGCTGCTCAAAAACCAGCAATAGCACTATCAAGATGGCAAGATAGTGGCAGCAGGTGCTAAGATTTGGTGAGTGCCTGCTGTGCTTGGATCCCTAGGAGACCTCTGGTGGGGATATTTTGGGGGGTGCATGGCACACAGTCACAGTGTACATGAGAATGCCCACTCTGCCTGCTCTATCCCTGGCCTGGCAGGAGTAATGTGGAGGCAGCTGCATGGAGCCAGCCTCTCTGGCAGAATGGGCATTATAAAGTTGAAGGTGCAGAATGAGGTATGTTGGAGTGATCTGAGACCAGAAGCTGGCAGGACCTCACTGTGTCCACCTTCTGGTGTAGTGCTGCTGCACAGTCTCCAAGCAGCTCCCTGATCAATTTGGAGGTCTGCTATGGTGGCAGAGCCCATTCACAGCTCAGGTTGAAGTGTCCCCTGTTAGAGTGTGGAGTCCTGGTGATCTCTCTCTTAACCCTTCCCCATATGTGGACACTACCCCTAGTACCTCCTGATCCTGCCAAATGGCTCACCTCACCTCTCTCTCCCCAACTTTGGGTGTCTCCAGTCTCTACTCTGATTTACAATATTCTGTAGCACAGTGTCCCTCTGCAGGTGAACCTCTACCTGCAACCTTTGATCCTTTCCGTGAGAGCAGAGAGTGCAGGCTGTTTCTAGTCTGCCATTTTGTCTCCCTCCCAGGTGATTTTTATTATTCAATAAGAATTTGTGATCTTTATGCTTGTTGTAGCCTGAATTATTACTAATAAGAGGACAGCTCTTATTTTTACTTTGGAGTGAAATATTCCTCTCTTCATAAAATCTAACAACTCTGCTAGTGAACTAGATTTGCCCCTTTCCTTTCTAGGAGAGAAGCCTCTTTATTCATACTATGTATTTTCAATTCCATCTGTACTCAAAAGTAGGTGATTTTTCACTCCATACTTGAGTTATGATCCTACTTGTAGCTACAAGATGAACGGAGATATCCATAGTCTCACTGTGACTTAGTGCATCCTTCCCAGTTTAGAGAAAATTTGTAGAAAATTCTGGAAAAACTGTCATGACAGGATAAATTTGTTTTCTGAAAAATTCATTGCTCTCTTTCTTGCTAAGCAATCTTTTTTTCAGGGCTGTATGTTTCTATATAATGTAGGCAATATTAACATTTTCAGAACAGACCAATTTATAGATTCATAGATCCATCTCTTCTCTATAGCCTCCTCGCTTCTTCCATGGAGCAAAATGTCTAAAATGTGTTTATAAATCAATATTTAGGGATTAGACTCAGAATGAGAGAAAGAAAGTATTTTAAAGTGTATTTTTCACTTTAAACAGCCACATATTTGTATCTGTAAGAATGGACATCTTTTAATAAACTAATCTTTGAATTAAGATATAAACCCTAAATACAGATATTTCACACGTATCAATGTATTCTACTTATACTTTTGGTTGCATATATAAAAATGTCTATTTTACTAAGAAAAAATACTATGAAAAACTAGAATTAAATTTAATTTTACTATTCAGCTCTTTTTATTCAGTTTAATTATTTACTTTGTATGCTTCAGGATATAATAGATTACTCAAGTAATACCCACTCTATAACAGCACCTGTAAAGAAGTCAAGATAATTTCTGAAATGAAGAGTTTACAAAGATCTTCCTTTTGAAGAACTGTTAATTTCTATTCTTTCATATTTTTTTAGGAATATTCTTTTAGGAATCAGGATGTTGGAAAATTTGTTTTACATGATGTCACCATCTGTTTTGGAGGAGCAATTTAAAATCAGAATTATTTCTTAAAGTAGTTATTAGGTTTTGAAACTATTAATTATTTAATAAGAAATGTAAGCTTTTTCAATACCATAGGACACCTGCAGGAGACATTGTCTCTATTGTAACAAGATATATTTTTAATTTAAAGAAGAGAAATGGTAATTTTATTAAAAAAATTTAGAAGTGCTAAAGTGGTTCTCCTACATGATTCATTTTTGTGAGGTCATCATAAATAGATCATAAAATATATTAAATACAAATAATTAAAAAGTAGTGACATATCTTTTGCAAATTATAATTAGTGGCCTTAAATTTGAAAGAATGTTTGTGGTTCACACCTATAAGAAAACAGGCAGTATTAAAATACTGCTACAAACTGATGCTAAAATATACTCCATTAGTATGAAAAGTTTTCAGTGTGATAATAGCAGCAATTCTTTCATTGCTTCCTGACAATTTCAGTTCAATGAAGTTTCTCATATGTAAGAGAAGTTCCACTCTTAGATGCAGGCGAGATGCTTGGTCACCCCACTCCTCTTGAATCTGATGCAAGTTCAAGGAACAATTATAAACTTCACCTTTTACATGAAGTCTTCCTTGATTTCTCCAGTTCTTATCAACCTCTATTTTTGCAGAGTCCATAGTTGTATATCTTCCTTTAGCTTTAATTTTATGTCAATCCATGTTAGATGTAAATATACAACCTAATATGAAAACCAGGTTATAAAAGTAGTTTACAACCTAGTAACACAGTTTGTGAAGGTAAATACGCCATCTCATATTTCAGTAGACTCCATATTTTCTAGTGTCATTTTGCAATACCCTTAGTTTGATTAGCAATGACATTACGGTTGTAACCTAGACGTTTCAATATTAGCAGTTCATTATTCATTTTTTACATTAGAGTTTGTATTCCTGGGCCTTCTGTGTTCTAAAAGAAATACAGAATAAATTGTATCCTTCTTTTAAACAGCAATCATTACTATCTATAAAGATAGCTATCAAATTATTTCTAGGCTTCCTATTTTCCAGGAAAAATTTCTTAATTTCCTTGAATTCCCCCTTTTCTGATTTTTTGCTCAAAATTCTATTCCAGAAACATTTTAATTCTTTCAATTCTCTCATAAAATATATCTGGAATAACTTTACATACATTAAAAATATGGTTGCCAAGAATTATGAGGGGTGAGATTTCACCCTAAATGCAAGCTAAAAAGTTAGCCTGCCATAGCGTCATGGATGCTGGCAGAAGACATGAGCCTCCTATTTCAGAGCCAATGGACTTTATTTTTCACTACAGAGTGGGAAATATGAGCTTTATATTTTTGTCAATCCTCCTTGCTCTCAAAATCAAATAAGGGTGATGGCAAGTAGCCCAGGTGGAGGCTAAGTGAGCAGTGTTTTGTGTTACAGCTGAGGAACACCAAACCTAGGAATCCCAAATTTTTATATTGGGCTTCAAGCAAATTCTTCACTGGAGAGAGACTTCCTTGTCATATTAGACAGAGAACAAACTTTCCCATTGCACCAGAAGACACTGTCTGTACCTATCAAGACTCTTTGCTGTGAAAACATCCTTGAAAAGATAGTTCAGAAAAAAGCTTTGCCAGTTATTTTGCTCTCAAGACATGCAGACATGTGAAACCTCTCTTAACAATGGTCTCATTAATTTAGAGCACAGTGAAATTATGTATACCTTTTTAAATGTGAATTAAGTGATGATAATTTGCATACAGGAGATATGCTCCCACATGTTTGTGTAACACGTTATCCAATTTTGATTCTTAATTTATCTCCTTACATATTACAGTGTCAATTGATATACTAATACAAGAATATTTTGCTTTTATTTTGGCTATTAAAACAGAAGTTCAATGATGCAATTGCATATAAACCCAATAAAATGATTTCCCATAGATTCATATAATTACACAATGTTACACAGGGTCAGTTTTCCAAGAAGCTTTATTCTAGTTAAAGTAACAGGAGCATAGGGCTTGTTTTCCAGCATGCATCACACCAGTCAAGAGTCTACAGAAAAATATAATTAACCCTGTAGCACTGGGGAAAAGAGTGTGTACTCTCTAACCAGAAGCTTTCATGGGACCACAGTAGGACATTTGATTTGTCACAGGGGAATAATTTTGTTTTTCAAATTTTTTACACTGATTATATATCATTTTAACTATTTATTTTTATTTCATCATCTCAATGTCTTCAGAGCCATGGCAGCACACAGAATATTTTAACACTTATAAATAATAATAAATTATATTTATAATAATTTTACATTTAAGCTCTTAAATCATCATATAAGTTAATAGAAGGTTATAAGAAAGAAAAACATATGCCCCTAAGGTGTTAAATAGCCTGTTCCAAAGCAGGGATACTTCTTGTTTGGAATAGTTAAAGCAATATTTTATGTCTCAAAAACTTTTACGATATGCTTCGGACTTGATTGCTTTGTCAAATGTGTCCAATTTGGGAAAATATTCCCTGATATTTAATTAACTAAAACCTTCTTCTCTTCAGATATAACCTCAATTGTAATTAGAAATGCATGTGTCAACATTTCTAATTAGTGGTGGTAATTAATATTTATTGAGGGTGCACAGGGCAGGTGGTGATGTTCTAGATCCTTCAGTAGCATGAGCAGAATTTCTGAGAAAAAAACATTATGGCTCTGTATACATGGCAAAGCACAGTCTAAGGCTTAGAAATTAAAGGATGAGAGTCAGTTTAGTGATTGTCATGTTACTCCAAATATGTCATGGTTTGACAATGGAGAAACAAGCCAGGATAAAAATGACATGGCCAACATTTTTGGATTCTGTTTTTACCCCTCAAATCTGTTATTTGTGTCTTGCAACTTGATTATCTAAAGACAAGAACTAATTAAGATTTATAACAAATTCATTGAGGCAACTGCTTGGAAAAGTCAATGATGATCTTGGAAAAGCAAAAGCAACTACAAATAGAATTATTTGTTTGAGAAATAAACAAACAGTGTGGACATATAGAAACTGTTGAATTTAGTAAACTTTAATGGGAAAGTATAGATTCAATAATGGTATGTTTATACTTAATCTCAATATCCTGTGATCATTATCTGACATTTCACACTGGAGAATATGAAGTACTTTGAGAATTCTTACATGAGAAATTATTCTGTTGTTCTATAGTTTCATTAAAAATTTGGATGGAAAAACAGAACAAAACAGAACCAAAAGCAATAATTATTAACATAAACCACAGAATTAATGTTCAAAACAAAATTCCACAACAAAATAGCACTAAATCTAACAAGATAAATTGCAATAAAACAAGGCACAACATTGTATTTAGGTCTAAAAATCAAACAAGCAGTATTGTACATCAAAACAAGTTTAACTTAATCATTTAAGTATATATTCTAAAAGCATAAAAGTTCTTGAAATTATAAGAATATGGCTTTATATGCTCTATAATTAAAAGGGATAGAAATCAAAATGATAGTATTTAAATGGCACTGAAATCAGGTTAATTAAAGAAAATATAAATTTGACCACTTTGATGTTACATACATTATATACATTGCATATATAATGCAATATATATACAAATAATGTATTATAAGAACTATAAAAGACAAGTGACAAATAGTAAAAACTATGAAAATGTGAAATACCGAAAGTCATTCTTAAAAAATACTATTGTTTATTGTTAAAAAAAAAACCACTGAAATAGGAAAAATAAACCAATGAAATTTATGAGTAATTAATGAAAGAAAAAATATACAAAAAAAGAGCATACAAAAATGCACTTACATGTATTTAAAATTCATAAAAAAAAGAAAATAAAACTAAAATAGCAATGAATGTTTTCTTAGCCTATCATATCAGTAAAGGTTAAAACGCTCAAAATATTGTTTTTAAGTGTTGAGAGCCCACTGTGCTCATATGCTGTTGATGGGAGGCTGAAAATTGGTACCGTCTTTCTGGATGTACATTTGACTCTATGTATCAATTCCACTTCTAGAAGTTTGTCTGAGGAGATAACAAGCAACTGGACAAAGACAAAATGACAACGATTGGAGAAGTGTATTTAATATCAAAAACCTAAAAACAATCAAAATACTAGTCAAATAGCAAATTTGTTGAACAAAGTATGAAGTATACATTCACTGGAATAAGATGTAACCATATTAAATGTTTAGAAAATAATGCACTGGTATGAAATGATAACAATAATGCATTAAGTATGAAAACTAGATTACAGAGGAATATGTATAGCATAACCTAAGCAGTATTTTTCAAAGCATGTTAATGAAATATTACTTCTATAAAAAATGAGTTATATATCTATAAAATCAAATTGGGAAATGATGTATATTTTGTCCAATTTTTAGAGATTTACAAGACACATGGGTATATTACAGGCTGTGAAAAATCTGGCCACAAAACAATTCTGTTTAGCCCTAATTACTTGCTAAAATTATTTGATTTTATTTTTTTGCATAATTCCTTGGAATATGTCTGGTCTAGTACTCCGTATTTCACTTTGGAAGACTTTACTGTGCATGCATAGAAATTAAAGTCTGTCAAAAGAGATACCAAATTACCAATGGCCACCCTGTAGAATGGGAAATTTAGAATTTTAATGTTCTAGTTCATACATTTTCCATATTATACCACACTTGATTTTTTTAAACTTGGGTAATGAGTAAAATAAAAGTTTTATAGAGAATAAGAATGTGAGAATGAGGATAAGTGCAGACTTCTGGTTTAAATAGTGCCTTTCATACAGCCTTGTAGACTTCCCATTTAAATATCTAATAAAATTTTTTAAAAAATTGCCAACTCATGAAACAGCTGAAACTACACCTTATAGACAAATTATAAAAAAAAATCTTTGGCGTATTTACCCTAACCATAAAGTCAATGAAACTGAATTGAGAAAATATACCTATGTTTCATTTTATGAAATATAACAGCACTGTCAGCTTGAAAAATGAATTTGGTTAAGATGAGGTAGAATTGCCAGAAAGTTCAAATTATAAAAGTTAGAGACTGCATTAGCCGTGTTAAAGGGCATAAACAACACTGCACATGTTCATTAATTGAACACGTAGATCTTGACTCTGTTCTGAATGTTGAGGAAACAGGAAAAACATCAAGAGGTCTGCTTAAAACTATGATGTTGAGGAAATGAAGATCTTCTAAAATATAGAGGAAAACCACAAAGCTGCCAACTCAAAGGCAAATGATAGATATGTAACCAAAAAAGAGTGAACCAAAATGAGAAAGATAGCTCTTTAAATGACGGGAACAGGGAGTTGAGGGTGAATGTGAATCTATTGTCTCAGAAGCAGAGACAGTTATCTAATAAGTAATTGAGTTACATTTTCCATGTATTAAAAATAATAATACTAGACAGAAAAACATACCAGGCTCATGGACCGGCAGAATCAACATTGTTAAAATGTCTATACTACTCAACGTGATCTACAGATTCAGTGCAATACCTATTAAAGTACTAACATCATTCTTCACAGATCTAGAAAAAATAATTCTATGCTTTGTATGGAACCACAGAAGATCCCATATAGCCAAAGCAAACTTAAGCAAAAATAACAAATTGGGAAGCATCAATTTACCAGACTTCAAGTATACTACAAGGCTATAATAAATAAGACAACATTTTACTGTCACAAGAACAGAGAAATAGACTAATGAATGAAGCAGAACAGAGAACCCAGATGTAAAACCATCCTCGTACGGCCATCTGATCTTTGACAAAACAGACAAAAACATTCACTTGGGAAAAGAATACCTATTCAATAAATGGTGCTGGGAAAATTGGATAGCTATGTGTAGAAGACTCAAACAGGTCTACATCTCTTACCACTCACAAAAATCAACTCATGATGGATAACAAACTTACACCTAAGGCATGAAACTATACAAATTCTAGAAGAAGAGTTTGGAAAAATTCTTATTGAAATAAGCCTAAGCAAAGAATTTATGACGAAGACCTCAAAGGCAATTACAGCATCAACAAAAATAAATAAATGGCAACTTATCAAATTAAAAAGCTTCTGCACAGCCAGAGAAACAATTATTAGAGTGAATAGACAACCTACAGAAAGAGAGAAAAATATTTGCATACTATACATCTGATAAAAAGTCTCATAACTAGAATCTATAAAGAACTCAAACAAATCCCCAATAAAAAAATTAAACAACCCCATTAAAAAGTAGACAAACCACAATGAGATACCACCTAACCCCAGTGAGACTGGCCTCTATCAAAAAATCCCAAAACAACAAATGCTGGCGAGGATGTGGAGAGATAGGGACACTTACACTGTTGGTGGGACTGAAAAAATCAAAGAAAAATCAATAAATGGGCAAAGAACATGAATAGAGAAACTTTTCGAAAGAAGACAGAATAATGGCCAGCAAACATATAAAAAAGTGTGCTCAACATCTCTAATCACTAGGGAAATGCAAATCAAAACTATAATGAGATATCACCTAACTCCAGTGAGAATGGCCTCTATCAAAACATCCCAAAACAACAAATGCTTGTGTGGATGTGGAGCGATTGGAACACTCTTACACTGCTGGTGGGACTGCAAATTAGTACAACCTCTGTGGAAAATAATTTGGAGATACCTCGAAGAGCTAAAAATAGAAATACCATTTGATCCTGCAATCCCACTACTAGGCATCTATCTGAAGGAAAAAAAGACATTCTATAATAAAGACATCTGCAGTCAGATGTCTATAGCAGCACAATTCACAATTGCAAAAGTGTGTAAACAACCCAAATGCCCATAAATACATGAGTGAATTAAAAAAATGTGCTATATGTATACCATGGAATACTACTTAACTACAAAAAGCAATGATGATATAGAACCTCTTATATTATCCTGGATAGAGATTGAGCCCATCTTTTGAAGTGCAGTATCACAAGGATGGAAAAACAAGCACCACATGTACTTGCCATCAAACTGGTACTAACTGATCAACACTAAGGTGCTCACATGGTAGTAATACTCACTGGGTGCCAGTCAGATAGGGGGGTGGTGGAGTGAGGGGTAGAGGTGGTGGGGTGGGTAAACCTATAGCTAATGGAGATGGGACATGCTGTAAGGGGGAAGGACACGCTTGTGTCTCTGGCTTGAGTGAGGCAAATGCATTTAATGTAACCAAAATGTTTGTACCCCCATAATAAATAAAAAAATAATAATAACACTGAACCCTTACATATACCCACCCATTGAAAATTCAAAATGGGAAAAATGTTTTCAGGCATCCTCAATTCTTTAGGATTCTTTCTTACTAGCTGTATTTTTAAAAACTTACTTATCCTAAAGACCAGAGAAAAAAGAATCGTGGTAATCTGTTTTTGAGACAATAACCCCAGGATCTCAATGTTAGAGAATGATGGCAGCAAGCAGTGTTCATATAAATCCATGTATCTTAGGTATAAGACTCCCTTAAAAACCAGTAGTCAGCAAGGTGGGGATCATTATGATGGGTGTCTGTGGATGAAACATAAGCTCACATTGAATGGGAACTTACTGAGTCAAAAAACAGAATACTGTTAAGACTCTACATTTGTTGTTCCATTTGATTTCCAGTTAGTCTACTACTCACCTGAGGTTCCTTTCAAGGAGCATTTGCCACTGCTTTCTACAGTATATTTCCAGTATCTTTGAAGAATTAAGTAGCTTTTCTAGCTATCTCCTTATCTGCCTTGTAGTGACTGACAACAGGAAGATGTGGCAATATAAAAAGCCACAGATCTATGCCACTAGTTTACATATTTTTATAAAGAAAGAGTTAGGACATGGGATAAGGTATGACTTGAAACTAACTATGCCTGAGTTCTCCTTTGTCTTAGGAAGGGGTGGGTGGTAAGGGTAAGATTTCAGTAAGGTAGTATGAGGAGCCTCATGGACTCTCTCACCAATGAAACAACCATTTTACTTGGTTAAAATTATAAAAGGAAAAAAATCAAACAAACCAATCATTTAATGTCTTTGGAAATTGACCTGTAGCAATAGACATTGACATATAGCATATAGCAAATATTTATGCAAGAAAATTTACTAAATCTTGATAAGAACACCAACTCAGTGACATTTGAGTCGTTACCTGCACCCATTGCACCCATCCCTAAGCTCTGTGTGACAGAAGCTCTACTGTGGGTGAGCATAGATAAGAAAGGAACTGTTTCTGCCTCAAGATCCTAGACTAGGGCCATGGTTTCACTTTGGAAGAAGCAAGTCACCAGTATCTTTCATCCCTTTAACCCACAACTTTATATTCTAGACTTTCTATTCCCGATAGGTGCAGTTGAGAGTACCAGGACTCCCTTACTTAACACAGCTCCCACTTGCAGGGCAAAAGCTCTGTACCATGTTTAATAAACCATGAATATTGGTCCCAGATAACTCCTGCTCCAGATAGCAAATAGGGTGGAGGTTCTACACTAGTAGGGGTAAGCTGAGAAACCATAAACTAACATGTCTTCTAGGCACACATTCATGGAACAGTAGTTTGTTTGGGGGTAAAGTACGTGGCTTTGCCTTACTCTACCTCTGATTCAATGGTACAAAGATTCTGCTTAGGGGGGTGTGGCACGTAGGAAAAACAGAGATATCTGTAGCTCTCCCTGAGGGGAATGATTTTATTGGAACAAAGCCAAGGAAGTACATGCCTAAGGGCATTGTCAAAAGTAATGAAGGTCTTAGTGGTGAACAATAAAGAGGAGGCTGCTAGGTCCATGATATTTGTAGGAATAAGCCAAGCAGTTGACCAGCTAGAAGTTTAAGATCGAGATCTAGGGAAAATTGAGCCCTTCTGGGATCAGAGCAAAAACAAGCTCCACAGGGAAGGGATTTATATCCATAGTTGCTACACCGTATTATCTAAAATGTTCAGGTTTAAACAACAACAACAACAAAAATGAGATCTACAAAGAAACCAGAAAGCATGACTCATTCAGAAGAAAAAAGATCAGGCCGTGGAAGTAGCCCTTGTGGGGCTCATCTGTTAGGTTTAACAAAGTCTTCAAAGCAACTATTATAAATATGTTCAATGAACTGAAGGAAACAAATTAGAAAAGAATTATAGGAAGGTGTGATAACAAGGTCTCATCAAATAGACACTATCAGTAAGGAAATAGAAACTTAAAAAATGGAAATCCTAGAATTGAAAAGTCCAATAACTAAAGTGAAACTTTGCTAAAAGGTCCAAAAATAGATTTGAGCTTGCAGGAGAAAGAGTCACTGAATTTGAATATAGATCAGTTGAGATCATACAGTATGAAGAACATAGACAGAAAAAGAATTAAGAAAAAAAATACAGAACCCCAGAGAAAAGTGGGACATTATAAACATATCAACAAGTACATATTGAGAGTGCCAGCAATAGCAAAGAGAGAAAAAGGAGCAGAATCAAAAAATAAAAAGTTTAATGGCTTAAATATCCCATGCAAATTGGATAAACTCAAAGAAATCCACACCAAGACCCCAATATAGTCAAAATGTTGGAAAACAAAGACAAAGAGAAAATTTTAAAGGCAACCAGAGAAAAATAACTCATCACATATGAGGAAATCCTAAAAATAGAACAGCTGACTTTCTGTCAGAAACAATAAAGGCCAGAAAGCATTCGTAAGAATATTCAAACTTGGGGGTTGGGGGATACAGGGGTGGTGGTGCTGGTGTAACTGTCAGCCGTCCTTCAAGAGTTTTTCAAAACTGAAAGACACATGTCCCATAAAATAAAAACATTGCCAAATTAACAAAAACTTGTTTGTTAATTTGTTTCCAGCAGACCTACCTTAAAAGAAATACTACATTTCTTTGGATTGAAAGCAAGTGACACTGTGTAGTACTTTAAATTCACACGAGAAAAACAAAGTGCATTGGAAAGGTGATTATGTAGATAATCATAAAAACATTAATTTGCAATACTTCTCCTTTCTTCTCTTAGTTGTTTTAAAAGAAAAAAAATCCTTTAAATATTACAATGGAATGTGGGGCCTATACTATATAGAAATGCAATATATTTGAAAATAATAGCACAAAGAAGGTAAGTAGGTATAGTAAGAAAATGACAGTAGAAAGTATCCACAGAAGAAATGAGAATTACAAAGGGCAAGTAAGAGAGTTGATATAATAAATTCTACAAATATGTTATTAATCTCCTTTTTCAGCTTCTTTAGAAAACATATAAAGTAATAACAGCATATTTTTAGATTTCCTTTTTTAACTTTTGGATTTTTAGCATATATAAATGCAATATGTATAATAATAATAGCACAAAAGAGGGAGAGAGACTACAGTTATACAGGAGTAAAATTTCCACATCTCTTTGGAACTAAAGTAATATAAAGATGAAGCAAATCTATGAAGATGAACATTATAAGCCCTGAAAAGATCACTAATTTTAACTGAAAATACAGTTAAAATAATTAAAGTAATTGAAAGGTTACACTAGAAAATATCACTTAATGCAAAAAAGCAATAAAAGAGGGAGGAAAAGAGGAAGAAAAAAGACATTAGACAAAATGAAAACAAAAGCAAAATGGCAGTGGTAAATCCAACCATATAAAGAATAACATTAGCTGCGAATGACTTAAACAATCCCATTAAAGACAGAGATTGTCAGACCAAAAAAAAAAAAAAATGGGGTTCAACAATATGCTGTTTACAAAAGGCAGACTTTATAGTTACACATACATATAAGTAAGTTGAGAGTAAAGGATGGAAAAATACACATTATGTAAACAGCCATGAAAAGAGAGAATGCCCATAATACCAGATAAAATAGATTTTTAAAACAAAATTTACTAGAGATAAGATGGATATTTTACAAAGATAAAAGGGTTCTTCTTGAATATGTTATAATTATGAACATAGATGCAGCTATCAACAGAGCCCCACAGTGCATGAAGCAAAAACTCAAACAAATGAAGGGAGAAATAGACAATTCAACAATAACAGTTGAAAACTTCAACATCTGGTTTTCAATATCAAAAAGAAAAACTGGACAAAAATTCAAAATGCATGTGGAATATTTGAACGATATATAAACTTTCTAGACCTAATAAGCATCTATAGAACACTTCATGCAACAATGGCAGGATGCATATTTTTTTCATGCACACAAGAAACATTCTCCAGGATAGACAATATACTAGACCTTAAGACAGGCTTTGATGCATTTTAAAAGATTTCAATCATATAAAGTATGCACACTGAACAGAATGAAATTAAATTAGAAATCAGTAACTTGAGGAAAATTTGACATGTTGAAATTAAATAACACTTATAAATAACACTTATAAATAACCAATGCTTCAAAGAAGAAATCACAAAGGAAATTAGAAAATGCTTTTGAGATGAATGGAAATTAAAACACGATAGACCAAAACTTAAGAGATGGAGATAAAGCTGTTCTGATCTGGACATTTAAAGCTGTATGCATCTATATTTAAAAAGAAAATTTAGAAATCAAATAATAGCCTAATTTCTCAACTTAAGAAACTCGAAAAATAAGAGCAAAGTAACCTAAAGCAGGCAGAAAAAAGGGATTAATAAACATTAGAGTGGCAACAAAAGAAATAGGGAATAGCAAAGCCATAAAGAGAATCAACACAACCAAAAACTGGTCTTTAAACAGATAGACAAAATTGACAGACTTTTGGCTAGACTGACAAAGAGAAAAAGAGAGAAAACTGAAATTACTAAAGTCAGATATGAAAGAGAGGACATCACTACCACTCATACAAAAATAAATAGGATTGAGCAACTTTATGCCAACAAATTAAATAACTTAAGAGAAATGGACGAATTTTCAGAAAGACACAAACTATAGAAGCCAATGCAAGAATAAGGAGAAAATATGATTAAATCTGTAACAGGTAAAGAAATTGAATTAATAATTGTAAAACTTTCTGCAAAGAAAAACTCAAGATCACATGGTTTCACTGCTGAATTTTACCAAACTTTTTTAAAAAATAGTTCTAATCTGTTTCAAATTCTTCCAAAAAAAAAAAACAGAACATGAGGAAATACTTCCCTAGTAATTTGATGAGGTCAGTATTTCCCTGATACCAAAACCAGACAAAGACATCGCAAGAAAGAAAACTACAGACCAATATTGCTCGTGAATATAGATGTAAAAATTCTCAACAAAATACTAGCAAACCAAATCCAGAAACATACAAAAAGAATTATACATCATAACTAAGTGGGATTTATTACAGAGATTCAAAGTTGGTTTAATATCCAAATATGTAGTATGCTATATTAATAGAATAAAAATAAAAACCACAAAATCATCTCAATATCATTTAGCAAAATGCAGAACTCTTTCATGAGAAGACATTCAATAAAGTAGGAATGAAAGGGAACTTTATCAACCTGATAAAGGCATGTACAAAACAAACCACAGCTAACATCATACTAAATGATGAAAGACTGCTTTCTCCCCAAGCTCAGAACAAGGGGAGGATTTCTACTCTCATCACTTTTATTAGATATTGTACTAGAAATTATAGCCAACATAATTAGGCAAGGAAAACAAATAAAATATATCTAGGTTAGAAAAAATACCTCTCTCTTTTTGCAGATCATGTACATAATAATCTTTTATATAGAAAATCTTAAGGAATCTACTAAGTAACTATTAGAAGAAATACACAATATCAGCAAGATTTCAGGATGTCAGACCAATAGAAAAATCAAATGTATTTATATGCACTTGCAAGGAAGAAATCCAAAACCACAATTAAGATAACACTCCATTTATAATAGCATATGAAGGCCAGGTGCGGTGGCTCATGCCTGTAATCCTAGCACTCTGGGAGGCCAAGGCCGGTGGATCGCTCAAGGTCAGGAGTTCAAAACCAGCCTGAGCAAAAGTGAGACCCTGTCTCTACTAAAAATAGAAAGAAATTAATTGGCCAACTAAAAATATATAGAAAAAATTAGCCGGGCATGGTGGCACATGCCTGTAGTCCCAGCTACTCGGGAGGCTGAGGCAG
>CAUYRT010103875.1:0-41307 GCA_963574885.1 Lepilemur ruficaudatus
TTGCAAGACCATGTGTTGCAAAAAACAATGCTGCTCAAACTATAGAAGCGGGACTTGCAAATTCTCTGCCATCCACCGTATTCACCAGACCTTGCACCAACTGACTACCACTTCTTCCAGGGTTTGGACCACTTCTTGCAATGAAAAATATTCAATTCTGAACAAGCTGTGGAAAAGGTGTTTCATGATTTCATCGCCACTTGCTCTCCAGGCTTCTTCACTGCTGGCTTAAGCAAGCTACCATGAGATGGGAAAACTATGTTGATAGTTTAGGGACATATTTTGATTACTTGTACTGCTTGTTTGAGATATAATAAACTAAACTTTTGATTCGAAATCAGACATTTCATATTTAATGACATAATATAATTCAATACAAAATTAAATTATAAATCTTCACTCATGTAGCAGTAAATGCTTCTCTTTTGTTTTCACATTCAAAGCTTAAAAACCACTTGAAGTTTTTGTGATAGATTGTATTTCTTCTCCCCTCTGGTCACTCCTATTTATATGGAAGGACAGCCTTGCTATCTATTAATAGAAACATTCATTAATCTTGCCAACTGAGAATAACACATTGTGTAGCCACATTAGTAATTTTTCTGATTGGTAGGAAAACTCGCTGCGATTCTTAGCTGACTGAGTGCTTATTCATTAACACCCTGAGCATGATGACCTCCAGATTTTTCACTTTGGAGTAGTATATGGTGAATATTATTATAACAAGTGTTTATTTTGTTGGGGACTCAAATGGAGTTTATGAAGGAATAGGCAAAGGTTTAGTATTTATAATCAGGATACAGTTGGTCCATAGCTACACCTAAATTTGAAAGACAATTTCAAACCTTTAGCATATGGATATTGGATATTTGGATGGGGGAAAAATTCAATAGGTTTTCACATTCTGTGAAGCATTACATAGAAATTAAATCCTAAAATAATAATTTGCTCAGCGTGTCTTTCAAATCAAACCCTTTGGCCATATCTGAAGCTCTGTTTTTTATGGAAGGGTGAAATAAGATGAACATGTTGGAGGTATTTGACTCCTTAAATGGATTTTAATCATTCTCCTTTGTCTAGATTGTTGGTGATCTTTAAGTGAAAAACATTGACTTCTTTTTATTTCTCTATCAGGTAACTTTATAAGAATATTAATTTTATAAGTTCTATTTCATAAAGTTAGCTTAGTTGAATCTAGTAGAATGTATGTTCCATAAATACAGAGACTTTTTTCTGTCTTATTTAATTCTGGTACTTGGTAAAGTTTAATTCCTGGTACATAGTGGTTTCTGGAACTAGTTGGTGTTTAGCAAGTATTTGCTAAATGAGTGGATGGATGTTTTATATTCATTTGTTTCTTTATCCATCTTAACTTTTATCATATTGTATGTTTTTACAGATATAAAAGATTTATATGTTTTGCAACTATTATTAATAAAGCATAAAGGTACAATGAACGAACATTCATGAACCAAACACTCAGCTTAAGAGAGAAGACATTACCAATAATTGGCATGTACTTCTTCCTCCTCTTTCTTAGAACTTTGACTCTTTCCTAAGAGACACCACTATCCTAAATTTTGTTTTTGTCATTCCATTTCTTTTTTTAAAATATGGGGTTCTGTCATAAATACTGGTTGCTTAAGAATATATTGTTTAGTTTCGCTATTTTGGGGGTTTGATAAAAGTGCTATTATACAATATGTTATCTTCTTGTACTTGCTTTTAAAAATTATTTCAATATATTTGGGGCTACAAGTGCAGTTTTGTGACATGAATATATTTTGTAGCTTTGAGGTCTGGGCTTTTAGTGTACCTATCACCTGACTTATGTACATTGTACCCGATAGGTTTTTTCAAACTTCTATTCCCTCCTGCCCTTCCCAACATTGGAATCTTCAATATCTATTATTCTACTCTGTATGACCACGCACACCCACAGTTTAGCTCCCACTTACGAGTAAGAACATGCAGTATTTGATCTTCCATTCCTGAGTTACTTCTCTTAGGATAATGGCCTCAAGTTTCAGCCAGTTGATGAAAAAGATATTAATTCATTCTTTTTTATGGTTTAGTAGTATTCCATGGTGTGTGTGATATATATATATCACATATATATGCATATATACATACATATACATATATGTATTTTTTTAGAACAGTTTCGGCAGGATTGGTACCAGTTCTTCTTTGCATGTCTGATAGAATTTGGCTGTGAATCCGTCTGGTCCTCTGTTGTTGTTTTTTGGGGGGTGGTGGTATTACTGATTCAGTTGCACTACTCATTATTGGTCTGTTCAAGAATTCTATGTCTTCCTGACTCAAGCTTGGGAGGTGGTATGTTTCCAGGAATTTATCCATTTCCTGTAGATTTTCTAGTTCGTGGGTGTAAAGATGTTCATGGTAGTCTCTGCTGATCTTTTGTATTTCTGTGGTATCAGTTGTAATGTATTTTTTTTTTTCATTTCTGATTGAGTTTATTTGAATTCTCTCTCTTCTTTTCTTGGTTATTCTAGCTAAGGGTCTGTCCATTTTGTTTATCTCCTCAAAGAACCAACTTTTAATTTCATTGATCCCTTGTAATTTTTTTTGGTTTCAAGGTCATTTAGAGTTGCTCTGATCTTTGTAATTTTTTTCTCTGTTAGCTTTAGATTTGGTTTGTTCTTGTTTTTCTAGTTCCTTGAGGTATAATATTAGGTTGTTAATTTTTAATATTTCTGCCTTTTTAATGTAGGCATTTAGTGTTATAAAATTCTCTCTTAGCAGTGTTTTTACTGTATCCCAGAGGTTTTGAAAAGTTATGTTACTATTATCATTAAATTTGAAAGATTTTTAATTTTCATGTTGATTTCATTGTTGACCCAAAGATCATTCAAAAGAAGGTTGTTTAATTTCCATGTGTTTGTATAGTTTTGAGAGTTCCTCTTGCAATTAATTTCTAGTTTTATTTTGCTGTGGTCTGAGAAGATATTTGATGTGATTTTGATATTTTTAAATTTGAGACTTGTTTTGTGGCCTAACATAAGGTCTATCTTGGAAAATGTTCCGTGTGGTGATGAGAAGGTTGTATATTCTTCAGTTTTGGGGTAGAATATTCTATAAATGATTGTTAAGACCATTTGTTCTAGAGTCTCATTTAAGTCTAATGTGTCTTGTGATTTTCTGCCTCAATGATTTGTCCAGTGCTGTTAGTGGAGTGTTGAAATCTCCCACTATTATTATATTGTTGCTTATCTCTCTCTCTCTCTCTTTTTTTTTTAGGTCTATTAGTATTTGTTTTATGAATCTGGGTGCTTCAGTGTTGGGTGCATATATTTTGAGGATTTTTATGTTAATTGAAAGTCTGTTTTATTTGATATACATATAGTTACTCCTGCTTGCTTTTGGTTTCCATTTGCATAGAATATCTCTTTCTACCCCTATGCCTTGAGTCTAAAAAAGTCTTTACCAGTTAAGTGAGTCCCTTGAAGGGAATAGGTATTTGGATTCTGTTTTTTAATCCATTCCACACCAATCCATATTTTTAAGTCATTTAGCCTAGCCTTTTTCCATTCAGAGTATATATTGATATCTGAGGTTTTCTTCCTGTCATAATGCTAATTGTTAACTAATTGTATTTTCAATTGTTAAACTGTTTTTTATAGGAACTGTGAGTTTTATGGTTTCATATGTGTTTATTCATTCCTGTATTTAGAACTCCTTTAAACATTTCTTGTAAGGTCAGTCTAGTGGTGACTAACTCCCTTAGCATTTGCTTGTTTGGGAAAGATTTTATTTCTCCCTCATTTGTGAACCTTAGTTTAACAGGATACAAAATTCATGACCATTTGTTCTAGAGTCTCATTTAAGTCCAGGGTATTTTTGTTGATTTTCTCCCTCAGTGATTTGTCTTTCCTTTGAAAATATTGAACATAGGACCCTAATTTCTCTTTCTGCTGCAAAGTCTGCTGTTAGTCTGATGAACTTTCCTTTGCAGATAATTGCTGCTTTAAAATTTTCTTTTTTCATGTTGATTGTAGATAGTCTGATGAGTATATCTCTTGGTGTAGACTGCCTTGCAATTTATCTCCCTGGTGTTTGCTGAGCCTCTTCTAGCTGGATATCTAAGTCTCTTTGAAAGACCAGGGAAGTTTTCCTCAATTATTCCCTCAAGGGAAAGTTTTCCACACTTTTTACTTTTTCTCCCCCTCACTCAGTAATATCTATGTCTCATAGGTTTTGATGTTTTATATAATCCTGTATTTCATGAAGACTTTGGTGGTTTTTTGTTTGTTTGTTTGTTGTAATTCTTTTTTCTTTATTTTTGTCTTACTGGGTTAATTCAAAAGACCTGTCTTCAAGCTCTGAAATTCTTTCTTTGGCTTAGTCTATTCTATTGTTTGAGTTTTCAGTTGTGTTTTTTAATTCCATCAGTGTGTCTTTCATTTCCAGAAGTTCTGTTGTTGTTTTAAAAAATACATCTCTCTTTCATAAATGTTTTTTATTCATGTCTTGAATTTTTTTTTTTTTTTTTGGTTTCTTTGTTTTGGTTTTCAATTTTCTCTTGGATCTCATTGAGCTTTCTTACAATCTATATTCTGAATTCTTTATCTCTCAGTTGATAATTTTCCTTTTGGTTGGGTTCCATTGCTAGAAAGCTAGTGTGATTCTTTGGGAGTGTCAGATTAGTCTGTTTTTTCATACTGTCAGAGTTCTTATGCTGACTCTTAATTATCTGGAGAAGTTGTCATTTTTTAATTTTGAGTTTACTTTGAGTTAGATAAGACTTATTTATTTATTTATTTAATCTTATTTTATTTTTTTCCCTTGAGGATGTGCCTATAATGTATGTTGTGTTTGTTTATTTAACTTCAATTTGGGGTACTTACAGGTGGCCAAGGCTCTGTCTGTTCCTTGGTTATAGACAGCCTTTATGTACTACTGGCTTTCTCTGATGCTGATTGCTGTAGGCATGTCCTGGGCTGCAGTTCAACCACCAGGCCAGTAGGTGGAGCGTGCTACAGCAAGAGCCTGTGGGTTTGTGGTTGATCTCAGTTTGCTCAAGTGGTGGAGTGGTCTGTGAAGTGCCTGATGTTCTGCATTCGCTTCTCAGTCCTGGAGAGGTGGTGGAGATGGACCACCAAGGTCACCCTCATACACCCCAGTGATGAGTGGAGGTACCAGCCTTGACACGGTGGTGGGGGAAATTGTGTTGAATTGCACTGTGGTTTCCATCAAAGATGGGAGGAGGAAGGGGACTGCACCAGTGCCAGGACCTGGGTAGGCAGATGCACGATCTACTTCCGCATCCCCATACTGTCCCAGGGCTCATGACTTCCAGTTCAGATAGACACTGTCATTTTCCTCCAGGCCATAATGTAGTTGAGGGCTGCTAAAAAAGCCTTTCCCACAGCTTTCTGCCCAGATGGCCTCAGGGAGAAACTTCTCTCAGCCCAAAATAGACAGCTTCTCAGCCTTTCTGTACTCCACTGCAAGAAGCTGGCGTTTCTAAAAGGGAGAGGCCTGGGCCCTGCCCTCTGTGCAGGCCTGGGCATGGTGGGCGTACTGTCAGTGGAGGTGCAGATGCTCCTGAATACCCTGGAATGGCCATCCCCCATAGACCTGTGCCAACACTGCAGGAACAGCTGCAGCTGCATTAGCAGCAGTGGGCAGGGGGGATGAGGACAAGTCCCCAGATGGAGGAAAGTCTGGGCTCCGGTCCCCTTTGTTCCAAGGGGCTTCTAGGCATGTTGCACTCTCCTCTCACATAAGAGCATCCTGCCCTGAGTGTCAAAACTCTGGGAATCCCACAGTTCCCCTAGCATCCACCAGTCTCCTGTGGCTGTTGAAGTCTGAGTAGGTACTGGGAAATGTTTGCAGGGGATCCAGTGAGGCAGAGACCCAAGGGCTAAGATCCCCTAGGCAGCAGCAAAAACGCTGCCTCTCTATGTAGGGATGGAAATGAGCTGCAGTGTCCATGCAGATCCAGGCTTGGTGGGCATGCTGTTCCTTTAGTGGAGGTGCAGTGCCCTCACAAGCCCAGGACTGGCTGTCCCCTGGAACATCCATGCCAAACTCCCATGGGAGCAGCTGCAGCTACATCCGCAGCAGTGGGTGGTGGGAGTAGTCTCTGTCTCTGTGTCCTTTCCTGGGCACCGTGTCACTTGTCCCCTGGGGTAGAACCTCTCTCCTCCCTCCACTGAGAGGGATGTAGACACCTTCAATTTGCAAGCAAGAAGTTCTCAGGTGACGGAGGGAATGAGTTCTGGTTTCCTTTGTCCTAAGGGGCACTTTGGTTCACTGCATTTTCCCTTGCCCCAGTGGTAGCCTGCCCTAAGGGTTAGAATTCTGGGAATCCCATAGCTGCCCTGGGTCCTGTTGGACCTTTGTTGGACTGTCCTATTGGACAGTCTGAGTGGGTGCTGGGGACAGTTTGTGGGGGATCCAGTGATATGGAAACAGAAGGGCTGAGGCTCCCTGGGCAGGACAGAGGTCCACAATGGGTACACAGGCAGTATGGTGCCCACTGCCTCAACTCAAGTGTGTGGAGAAGGAAAGTAACCTGTGTAGACTGGTAGTCTGATGATCTACTCTTAAGAAGTTCCCAAATCACCAACTGAAGCAGTGCTTGGGTTTGTGAGAGTAGAGGTCTCTCCCACATTTCAGAGTCAGCAGTTTGCCACAGGGGTGAGGGAGCAAATGGAAACATCCTCACCTACCCTTTACATGGACATCCAAATTCCTTGGGTATTGATCTCTGCTAAACTTTTGTTCCTTGTTATTCAGGACCCGAACTTCTTCCCATGGGCTCTCTGGTGGATTCTGGTAGTCTTCCTTCAGTATTCTACATGGGCCATGGTTCTTTATTGGCAAATTTGAATCTTCTCTCTGAGGAAAATTGGTGACCAATGTCTCTAGTCAACCATCTTGGGAAAAAAAGGGACTTGCTTTTTTAACTCAAAATTATGCTTTAAATATTTATCCCTGTTGTTCTATATAGCTTTTTCTTTCCTTTACTGCTATATAATAGTCTGTTGTGTAACTATGCTATCTTGATGGAAAATTTTTATATTTTCCAGTTTTTTACTTTTATGAATAATGCTGCTATCAACATTCACATGTATCTCTTGGTACATGTGCATAAAATTTTATCACTGGGTTATAAAGGGTTTAATGGATCACCTTTGAGGAAAATATCAAATTATTTTCCAAGATAATTTGAAAATTGAAATTAGCAGCTTGCCTTCCAAACAACAGTAGATCAGACTTCCCACTGCTCCATATCCTTTTCACAAATGCTATAATCAGACTTCTAATTTCATGTCAGCTTTGACATTTTTGTTGGTTTGCTTTTTTGCTTTTGTTGATTTATTGTTTTAGAATGGAAGGATGCTTAGAGACTAACTCTATCTTTTGTGAGACTGATAGTTCTCAAATAGTGCTGCTTTTCAAACCTCAATTATTCTGTAGTTAAAATGTCCCTTGGTGCTCTAAGTCAGCCATATTGCCGTGCTTTGTTCACTTGCTATTTGAAAGATTATTCAGAGGTTGCTAGATACAAGTTCAACATACAAAACTCAATTACAGTTTTTCATGTAAACAACAATCAAATACAATAATATACTCTTTAAGAAATATAATTTAAATTACTAACTAAAAATATAAGCTATCTAAAAATAAATTATAAAAAGATGTAAAGTTGTTAGGAAGAGAACTATAACATTTAATTGATTATCAGATATAAAATGGGCAGATATACTATTCATTGATAGAAAACTCAGTATTCACCAAAAAAGTCAGTTCTTTCAAAATTGATCCATTAATTCAAAGCAATTCCATTTCAAGACCTAATATGTTTATTCTTAGATATAAACAACAAACTCAACCAAAAATCAGTGTAGAAGAATGAAAGGCTAAGAATTGTCAAGACACTTCTAAAGAAGCCTCAGCAGGAAGATTTATCCTATTAAATATCAAGACTTATGAAGGAAAATTATTAATACAATGCAGTAGTATTAAACATTGTGGTAGTATTGGTGTAGGAATGCAAAATAGACCAATGGAACAAAATAGAGAGCCAGGGACCCTATACATAAATAAAAACACATGCATTTAAGAATATAGCTTTCATTGAGATCGATGAAGAAAGGTAAATCTATTCAGTAAATATTGCTGAAACAAATATTTTCCTATTGAAAAAATTTTCTAATGCTGTACACAAAAATCAATCCCAGACAAATCAAGAACTAAAATGTTACAGAGAAATTCCTAAAATTTTAGAAGATAATAAAATATATTACCTTGGAGTAAAGAATGATATTGTAAATAAGAGATAAAAGGGAAAACTATAAAGGAAAAATTAATAAATTCAAAAATAATACTATTAAGAATCTTAGGTATATACGCAAGAGAAATTCTTGTGCATGAAGACAAGTACAGAAATGTTGAAAATAACTGATTATAATTTAAAAAACAGCTAACTATCTAGCAAATAGAGAATAGCATGTTAAAAATAGAATACTATATAGCAGTTTAAATTAATAAATTAGATCTATATTTATCATCATGAATAACACTCAAAAGTATAATTCTGTGTGAAAAGAAGTAACATGGAGGATACTTTCATCTTTGACTTTTGCCAAAATATGTTACCGTTCAGAGATGCAAGCCTGTAGTAAATGTGTAAAGATGTGCATGGAAATGTTAACCACATTTAACATAGCGATTACTTAGGAGGCAGTGGGAGAAGAAAGAATGGGATACACGGGGTGACACAGGAACCTTCAACCATATAAATAATGTTTCATTTCTTAAGTTTGATATATCAGTGTCCATTATATTTGTTATGCCTTTTTTGATATCTCATACATTCATCAAAATACACATTTCGTTCCTTTTTATTAATAAGTTATAAATTTCTGACTAATTAGAATATATACTATTTGGCTTAATTTTTATTTAATTTTTAATTTATATTAACCCATCTCAGTTCCATATAGGTAAAAACATAAAAATTGTCTAACAATTATCCTAATCTTCATGTTTAGATTGTTTCTAAATAAAGTTAGCTGCCCAAAAGTCATGTATTGACTCTATGTGAAGTACTGTACCAATTGTTAGAAAGACAGAAAAGAAAAAAAAAAAAATATATATGTAACATCCCTGCTCTGGAGGATGTCACAATTCAGTGAAGAAGATCAGCATGTGAATAATTATAGTGTAAAATACAAAATAATATATAAAAGAAACTAACGAACTGGGTCATGAAGTATGAATACCGGTGCCAGGCATTCAAGATAAAGGGAACACCATATTTAAAGGCGAAGTTGCAGACAAAGTATTAACTGTTTCAGAATTTTGGGTTTTCTAAAGACTATTCAAATGCTGACTCTATTTATCTTGAGGAAGTTGAATTAACTCAGTTCTAGCATGCTACTGTTATAATTCTTCCTATTGTTCCAATCTGATAGAATTTTCAGTTTGTTTTCTGGATACTTTTGTCACCTATTGCTCGGTTTGTTTTAATTATGGAATTTAGGTTCATTCTTAATTTCCTATAGGAACAGTAATTAACTACTCTAGGAATAGTAATTTTACCCAGTTCATAAATGAGCATATACTAAACAATACTACTGTGCTGTAAATCTTATTCATCTAGTGTATAGCTCTGGCTTCTTCAAGATAAAACTGTTGTTTCTCTATTGGAAAATGAAGTGTGTGATTGAAATGGGGTCAGGGAAAAAGAGAGAGACCCAAGTTTAATATAGTTTAGGGTTTGAGTATTTGAGTAACTGGCTTTCTTTAGTGTTGGCTTCAATAGGACAACATGTGGCACAGTGTGATTGCTGCTCTAAGAGAAACTCAATCTGCTTGGAGAGTACAGAGAGGCAGAAGAATTTCCATGGGAGAACAGGAGAAAGTCTCACGTGGGAGGTTGCATTTGATCTGGATCTTGGCAACTGGGAGGATTTAAAGTGGGCAGAAAGAGAAGGAAGAAATCATAATTAAATGGAATAAGTCATATATAAAAATTGCACAGTGGCTAGTGACTAAAGACTAAAAGTTAGATCAAAGGTAAAAGTTCTTGGGTGGTGACTTTAATAGTAATTAATTTATCAGCTAACAACTTGATTGAGTGCTTACTGTGAACAAACCACTGTGCTCAAGAGATTATATTCTCAAAGAATTTAGCAATCCAAAGGGTGAAATAAATATGCATAAAAGTAAATCTAAAATTAAAAGATAGTATATATTAGAAATTAAGATGTACAAAGAGAAAGCTGAATCTTACCTTAGCACCAGATGAACACAGGACCCTAGTGTCAGAAACATCCTTTCAACAAAAACACCAAGTTACCTTTACTTTCATATTTATTCTCCCCACACTCCTGAAAATAGTTACTGTGTGAAATATGTTTGGAATACCTAATTATCATTCTCAGTACATAGCTATCGGAAAATGAAAGTATTTATCAGAAAATAGCATGATAAAGTGTTATAGCAACATACACATATTAAATAGAATCTTCCAACATTGGTGAAAGTTCAATTTTTTCAGTGTCCTTCACCTCATGCAAAGGACCTAAAAATTGTAGGAAGTTTCTTGTTCCAGATTCCAGCATCTCCTTCTGGTTTTTTGGCCTTTCTCAGCTTTTCTCAACCTTCTTGGAACCAACAGGGTATTCTACTGCCTCTGACACATTCTCAGCTAGTTTGCACTGAAATAATCTGCATTTTGACTCATAATCTTAGCAGAAAAGAGGACAAATTGAGCTTTACTATGATATTGATGCCTTCCTCCTTTTTATTTTTCTTTCTGATACTGTTACTTTAATCCATTCACTATAGGAAGAAAAGTAATTTTTATTCTCTGGCCTTTGCTCAACTTTCCCTCAAATGGATTCTTTGCTCAATCCTTCTCCTTTCTTCTTCCTTTCTCCTGAACACACAAGCACATGAGCACATGTGCGCGCGCGCACACACACACACACACACACACACACACACACACTCTGGCAAAGAGTGTTTGCCAGATTACAAACTCTTTTTGAACTGTCTCTGTAAGTTCTACTTTCTTTTCTTCTAAGGATTCTTTCAACCTATTTAGTGTTTAGTGCTCCCGTAGCCGCTGGTGCAGGCCCTCACAGGTGCCTAGGGCCCTGCCCTGGGATACAGGGCCCATGGGTGTGCACACCCAACCCAGCCGTTTTTGCATTTGTGCCCAGGCCCCCGCCAGGGAGGAAGGGCAGGTTAGCTGCTGGACAGGTACTGGGGAGCAGGCTAAAAATTGGTCCCCAGAGGTGGCAGGAAGCAAGACTGCACGTCAGATGGGTTCCAAGCCCTCACGCGACCTGTGTTATCCCAGCAGACTTCACTTACTAAACACAAAAATCAAAGATAAAATTATTAATACAAATTAAATGATTAATAATCTGAAAATAATGACTGCAAAGCATTAAATGCCCAGGGGTGGGTGGCTTCTTGAGTGTGAGGCTCTGCGTGTCCGTGCCAGTCACAAGCCCATGCAATTGAGTAAAGCCCCATCACGATTTAGTGTCACCATATTATAATTTTCAAGCTTTTCTTGACAATTCCTGTGGACCTGAGAATGTCAGAGAGAAAGAAGAGAACCATGCCTACTTTGATAAAGGAGCAAGGAAGGACAAGGTGGAAAAGGGAGAAATGTTCCTCTAAGGCACGGAAAGAGTTGAAATAATGCTGCCAGAAATACATGTAAACTCCGGGAAGTTTCCCTCAAACTCTTCTGGAATTGAATTCTTTTAATGAAATTTTATGTTGACTTTGGAAGTAATAACTACCCCTCATCAGGCACCAGGATATCATTGAGCAATTTTATGTGCTTCTTTTTCTAAAAGAAACGTGCAACTTGGGCTTAATACAAATGCTGTATCTAATTAGGTTGAACCCTATGAAATTGCTGATATTCAACCATTTCTGACCTACAAAAACAGCAGTTTTATGTGGTTTCACCTAATATCACCTAGTCAATGTTATTTTCTCCGTTAACAAGTATACACAGATACTGTGTCTCTCATCTCATTTTCTTCAATTCGCCTTCAGTTGCTTGATAATTGTGTGACATTACATCAATTTTTAATAAAAATATTTCAGCATTTTTTCTGAACATATTTGTGTTTCTATGAAGTTTAAGAAGATACCCTTTAATAGCATTAGAAAATTGATCAGCCCTGATTAAGTAGAAAGTACATCAAAGTTAGGAGCAAACGTATTTTCCTTGATGGTAAGATGGAAACCAGAAGATACTGACTTAGTTCCTTGGAGCTTCCTCTCACCATGTCTCCATTAGGCATTGCTTTTCGGGTTTAGTCTTTTAAGAAACCAGGCAGGCCTATGGAGGCAAATATATTTTTTACTTCTTTTTAGTTCTCTTTTTTGGCTCAGTGCTACATGTTGGAAATTGGTATACATTTTCTTTAGTCAACCATTTTTTCCCCCTTAACCTGATAATATGCAGGAGACAGAAAGAAGTATAAGGTATTAATTGACTCTTTCAAATAAAAAATTTTCATTCAGCCTGATTTTTAGACTGGATCCAGAGACTGACAAGGAGAGGCCACAAAAGGCATTGGGTGATGAAGAAGAGTAGCTGGTCTCAGTGCTAAACTCTAAGACCTACATGTTTCCAAATGTTCTGTTTGTGCAACTGACTTTCTTCCTTTGATTTAAATTTCTTGTGTATTTGGATTGTGAGAATTTCTTACTCTTTAGATATTTTTAAAATAAATGAATATCAGTTATAAAATGCTTTCTCTTTGGACAAACCAAATTTTGTTTTTGAAATCAGTAACTCAAGATCATAATAAAAGTGATGAAAGTACATTATTTCCTAAAGTCATAATCATGACAACTAGCAAAAATTCAGTTAGAAAAATCTGCAACACTAATGTTACAACCAAACTTTCATATAGTGCTTTCTTTCTGAAAAAAAAAAAAAAATTATAAGATCAAAGAAAACCAAGATATTTAAATTTCATTTTTTGAATGTGGCTTGCCGAATTTTATACTCTGGAAAAAAAGTACGAAATTACTTAAACCTAAATAATTAATCTTGTATGACTTATGAGCATCATTGATCAACTTTTACTCCAAAAAATCAAGGAAATTTGATCCAGAGTGCCTCTGGCCTATATTATGGCATCAATTGTCAAACTTCCTTTTTTCTTTTTAACCACAGAATTGTTATTCCTGTATGTTGACTGCAGACTCTACCTTAGTTTGGGAGCTATTAACATCTATCAGGATCAATTGTACATATTTGAACTAAGAAAAATTTACTTGACAACTCTAATGGCTGTGAAAAAGCCATTACAGAGCCAGGGAGAAAAGTGGGGGAAAAGGCCAAGGCATGCCAAAGAACCAGAGGAGGAATTTTTCTGTTTTTCTCTACTAACGCCTACCATTCTTCCTATTTCTGTTTCTAGCCCCAACTCTGCATTTTTTCTTTGTCTGTTTTTGCAAAGTTAAATGCATATTTCTCAGTGCTTATGCCTTTGTGTTTTGCTGAAAACATGCATGTGGAGCAGAGGGACATGGCCTGGGAGCTGTGGGCCACTGGAAACACATGGCCGTGCAGTGTGATAGCAGCCGAGGGGCCCAGCAAGCACTGGGGACAAGACTGTCCTTTAAAAAGAGCAGCAAGGAGCATGAAGGAAATCGTGTAATAGGTGGTATTTGTCAGGCCACCAGAGCAGCACTACCTTGTATTCAGTTCTGCCCAGAAGCCTTTCAATCAGCAAGTAAGGGATGATGCCATTGGTGAGTAGAATCACTTCTCAGAGTCTTTTTCATTATTTTTCAGAGCTGCTCCACCCAACAGATTCCTTACAATTCCAAGCCGAATTTAAAGTAAATACACCTAGAAAAGGTAACCATAAAAGCCTTATAAGTTCAGCCAAATTACTTGCAGATTGGCACTGCAGAGGATTTGGGCAGCCTTAATTAACATTCCTTTATATAAAACAAAAAAGGTAGATAATTCACACTGCCCTTTGATGAGTAGTTGCCATTTTCCCCAAATACATTAAGAATTTACTTATTTTTTTTTCTGATCCTACCTCCTTTTGTATTTATATTTCATAAAGCAACAAACTGTGTAAAAATGTGTATTGTCCTGAAGACGACTGCCGAGAGACGGTGGTGATCAGGGCTGTGAGGAGCCGAGCAATTGATTTCCAAATCAAATGACTTGTTTATGAAAATAATTCTATAACCTCAGCATCTATTTAGAATGCAGCAGACATCTTTCTGGGGAGAAGAAATGCATCAAAAAAGAAAAGGAAAAAAAAAAGAGAGAGAGAGAGGGAAGAAAGAAAAAAAGAAAAGAAAAAAACAGATTTTACTTTTAGCTCATCTTCAGATTTGCAAGGGACAATAAGCGAGATTCATTAGGCCATTTGTTTCTGTCATCTGCCATGATTCAAAATGAAATACTAAATGTTTCATGGACTCAGAAAAAGAGTAAAATTTGTCTTTGTGTTGGCTGTGCAAAGACGGTGTGGCTTACAGCCCCCATACAAGAGGCCTGACGGATGAAAGGGGGCAGGGTGGTGCCGTCTGAATGATGATGGGCTAATATCATCACCCTCTTGTCAGCTGTAATAGGCTTTTCCTCACAGAAATAATTCATAAAACCGCTACATTATATTCTATCCCTGACAGGCCCTATCTATCCTCCAACCCAGCAGGCTCACAACTAATAAGAAAATATGTGGTTCAGGAACCCTGAAAAATTAAACAGGTAGTTTATGAACAATTTGTTTCATGGGGATGTTTATTATGTTTATTAAATATTGAGCCTTTAATGTTTTCCCAGTGCAGATGATATCACAAAAATGCTGACTTAAGCCTCAGATGTATTCTTAGAAAATGACATTTTACAGCACTAGTAGTACATAGTAAATAACTAAATTATAGCAGCTTCTGTGTGTGTATAGAGACAGTATGTAGAAAATGTAATTTATAATGTATCTTTATGTACATGTGTGTGTGGGATGCTTCCCTGTGTATCACAGTCAAGCTTCCCTCGTAGGCTCAGGTTTAAAAGTAAGTTGGGGAATACCATTATTTTAGTGCTTGTCTTGGGGAAGGTCAACCTGAGATTTGTTTTATCGCTGGTACTAAAGGAGAAACCTTCAGTTCAGTGTTTCAGGCATCAAGAGTACACACACTCCGGGCACTGATAATAAACTTAATCTGGAGTGTTACTTTGTAAGTACAATTTTTATATAAATCCTTTACATGGTTTTCTCTGGAGACCAATGTATGTGAGGATATGAGGGTAAAATGGCTCCTGGTAATGTGATGTTCTTTATTTGAAAAGTATCAAATTAGATACAGAAACTGTTCTGCAGAGAGCCGGCAGAGAAAGCGCATGAAGCATGTTCTTCCCGTGCCCATACCTTGCACATTACTGGCTTTGCTGTCATAATATATTTAATCAGCGTGACAGTAAATGATCTTCTGCTGTAGACAAGAAAGTGGAAGATTATCTGCATCTTACAGGGTTAATGGCCCTTCCATAATAAACAATACCCACAGTATGAAAATAAGGCAATAATTCACGTACATATTTCAGAAAGCACATGCCCAGGGTGATTTACAAAGGAAGTTGGATCAAACCTGTGGTTAAATGCTATAGCATTCCAGGGCACAGCTTTACTGATCTCAGAAGGACATCTTAATTTACTATATATACCTGCAGAGAAACATACACACAGGCATTTTGTAATGAATACATCCTCATAGGGTTTCACCGAGGGTACAGGTACATGTAATGTGAAAATTCAGATGAAATAGAAAATATCAGCATGAAGAGGTTAAATGCAGGGTCTATTTGAAGAGTGGTTATCAGTGAATCAGCTTCAAACTAGGGGAGTCCTTTAGAGGCCACTCATGGCCCTTTGTTGTCTAATACTTTTATAAATATCCAAAATGAAGGAATAGAGACAAACTGACCCAAGCTTGAGGATGACCCTAGGAATCTAGTATCCAAATTAAGGGTGACTTTTGTAAATTGTGTGGCATGGTCAGAGGTTCATCAGAAAGGACAGGTACCCTTAGGCAGGAAAGCTAAGCTTGCCCATATAAGATGGGGGATGCCTAACTCTTTTCAGGCGCAGGAAAAAGCTTTCTTGCTTTCATTGTGGATGATAAGCCAGTTGATAAAAAAACAGAATGAGTATCTAAAAAATCAAGAAAGACACTACAACTATTAAACTAGGGAGTATAAAATAACCCTTGTGTTCAGAACTGTTCAGCTCTAAGTGTTTTCAGTCTAGCTGCTATAAATAAAGAGTAGTGTGGAGAATTTGGACAGAAAAGGGTAAGGAATTGAGTTATGTAGCTTGCAGAACAGAACAGTGAGGATGACTAACAAACTTTATTTCTAACAGGATTCTTATCCAGAGATTGGGAACAAACCGTTTTCCTCTCCACCAGTAAACTGGCCCAGCAGGATGGATTAAGATTAAATGCATTATGTTTTTATAATGGGATCATTAAATATCAGATTAGTTAGGAAGAAAGATATATTCTGTTGCTGAGATTTTAAAAGTATATTTGATCTCCATTTGTTAGGAATAGGCAGGCTAAAAGCATTCTGTCCTTAAGAGAAGGGGTTTGGTTGTTTAACCTCTTTTAGTTCCTTCCAGCTTGAAGAATTTACAAATCCATGGTTGAATGACTCTGCACACAGTTTTTCTGACATTTCCACTTAGAGCATATTTTAATAATGATTAGGCCTATCTGAGGCTTCTTTTAAATTTAATTTTAAATAATAAAAACTCTAACTCCCTCTCGTACCCCAATACTTTCTCCAAGTGGTAGGTTATTTTCTAATACAGTTGAAAAATTATTTATTTAAACTTCAATCCGTTTGGCATTTTGTGTCTTGGCGTAGGCTTTCTGAGGTGAGGCTGCCACTCCTGGAGGTGATACCCACTTGTCAGGGTGGGATGGCCCTTTCTATCTTGCCTGTGGCTTTTCTATGCAGCCTGAACTTGTTTATGAAACCAAGAAGCCCTGAATAGTTCTCTGTGCGAGACACAGACAAAATGGATAGCAGTTTGTGGAAAGAAAAAATTTACTCTGGGTCATTAAAGAACCATGAACATCCTAAACAGCATCAGGCTACGTTCGGTCTCAGGGGCACATGTTGTGCTACCAATTTCAGATGTTCTCCTTTTTAGAGGGAGGCAGTTGGTGGCAATTAATTACCCCTGGATAGCACATACAGCTGCAGCCTATGTATGGAAACAGAAGAGAAATTAGATTTAATTGGCCTTAGCACAATCAAGAATGTGGCATTTATTTAATTATGAATTGTTGGGAATGGAACGTTGATTAGTGTTTTATTGCATTTTTAATATTAATAATATAATTAATAACACATACAGCACATAAAAATGAAATAAGCTTCTTGCATGTTATGTTAAGGTATTGCATGTTATTTTCAGAGACACATAAAGTGTGTTCTTTTGACAATCAAAAAATTCTCGACTATATCAAAAATGAAGGGTTTGTTACCCTTAAGTGTCAGCCACATTGATTATTTCAAAGTTTTTCTTTATCAAGCTAGGGCCTGATGCATCCTCAGCAGACCTTGTGTTAGTCAGTGAAATGATTCATTGAAACCTAATTTATTTTCTATTTTGGTCTGCTTTTTGGCTTTGAAGTTAAAATGTTTGTCATTAAGTGCCCTTGCTTCTTTTACTTGGTAATAACAGGGATTTTTTTTTTAAAAAAGGAAAAAAAGTCTGAAGCTTAAACTAAAAGTACAGAAAATAGAACAGTGTAGCTATATGGAACTTTTAAATTTGTCATAATTTCCAAGTACTGATTTAACTTTTATGGAAATATTTGCCTAAGAAATATCTTACATCATATTAATAAAATAATTGTACTTACACTTTGATTATTTACATAGTATTTTTCCTGGTTTCTATATCTTAAATAAAATTCTTAAAAATGAGACCCCAGAGTTTCTTTGTTAACCCTATGGTTTCGAAGGATGAACATTTGCTCCCAATTTAATGGAACATACTGTATTACAATCTGCATTTAAACAGTGTTTCCCTGGTGGGAATATCCCCCAAATGCCACACAGACTAAACAAAATGAATGCTTCTCACTGCCATGCTGTATTTAAAAAATCTGTCTTATATTCCACATTTGCCAGGCAATCTTTCTGCACAGTTTCACACAAAAGCAGCAGGATTAGAAATGCTTTGCTTTTGCATCAAGCATTTGTAAATAGAGGAAAAGCAACACCCCGTGGTCCTACAGATGTTTATAAACTACAGCAGTTGTGTGTTCTAGAGAGTAACAGAGGAATTGTCTTACTACACTTGTAATAGTCCCAGTGACTTACTGTGCTGTCTAGAGATCACTGTTTATTCTTAATTCTTCCACCTCTGCAAATGGGATGCTGAAGTTTTACACCGTCAGAATTAAGTGGAAAGAAGGAATTAACAGTGATACAAGTACAGAAGATGAGCAAGAAGCTAGCAAGGCCAATCATAGATTCACAAGGTCAAGGCTTGGAAAAAGGGTAATTTTACAGAGAACAGCTTTTCTACCTTCCTTTTATTGAATTTTTTTATTCTCTCTTTTTTTTGTCATATGAAGAAAAAATACTTTCCCAGAAGATGCAAACATTTTTTGTATACCTGCTGGGTATCTATATTCCTGTTTAAGATATACTGATACCAAAATTAAAGATGGGTTTGCTGCTAGAAATCATTAAAGAAACTTAGGAAAAAAAGCAATTGTATTATCTTTTTTTATGTGGGGCACCCAGAAGCAGTGCTCAGGGAAGACTGCTCTGGCTTGGGAGTCAGGAGATCTAGTTGTCTGTCCTTCTTGTTATTTTGCCAGGAATCATCTGTGTGAAATTGGACTCATCATTCCGTCTCCTGAACTCAATTTCCTCATTTGCAAAATGAAAACATTAGGCTCTTTAGAAGATCTCTGAGGTCCCTTCACATCTAACATTCTATTCTTTTCTATAGTGTTGAGGGGAAATGCTGAAGCCTTAAAAAGAGAAGAGAAAATCGTAAAATTAAAAAATGTTTTCTAAAGACATGTAGAAATCCAATAGGTATTCAAAACAACGGAACAGATTCTTCTTGGCAAAAAATATCCTGTGGAAACCAACTCAAAAGACCAAATAGGAGAATAGGGAGTAGGAAGAAGCAATTGTTTTCTTTCCTTTTTATCAGGAGCAGGGAGACATTTTCAGAAATATGAGGGAAATCTAGCTGTTGTTGGTTGCTCTGTGATCCTCTGCAGAGTGAGCTCCATCTGGCATTGGTGTGATGTGGGTATCCTGCCCCGCTGGTGGCTTTAGCCTTTCACATGAGGATGGGTTAGTGCTGAGGAAACTAACCCAGCTGCCCCTTGAATTGGCCTTTAAAAGTTAAAGAGAAGAAAGACACATGTAAAGTGAATAAAATCATACCTTACATTATAGCAGCATTTGGCACTTGATGCCTTACATCAGAAATAATAAACATTAACACACATGTGGACACTTATATGTGTCTATAGAAATAACCCCTGCCTTCCTGCTAACTTCCCTGCTACGTTGAGCTTGCTGTTATCGTTTGATTAGTGGTAGAGCTGTTTTCAAGATCTGACAGTTGGAAGTAGCTACGTTTTGTAAAGTTAAATGAACTTGGGCCAGAAAACAGTCCCTTATATGAGTAATTTTATATAAACATATGGGAACTGAATGACTTGTTACTTTAAGCAGATGACAAGTATCATTATCCAAAGTGGTGTTGGTTTGGTGCAGGGGCTGTGTGTGTTCCTAATGTACTCTCTTTACTTTTCTATAGGAAAACCCCTCAGATACAGTGTGTAACAGCAGCATGTACCTGTCTGTCAACAAAGACGTCTAGGATACGGAATCACGACTGCAGCAGCTGGCAGAGACAGGCAGCAAACAACCCACGCTTGACAGAACCACCCAAACCTTTGGTGGCTAAGAAGCCAGTTGCAAAGCAACAATTAAGGACCAGGATTTTATTTCCTATTCCTCCAACGCCATCTTCTCATCACTCCTTTTTACAAAATATATAATTACAACAAAGACCTCCAATGAGAACGAGGCATAAGAGATCCTTGTAGCAAGAATATTACAAACATACACACACAATCGAGAAAATAAAGCCAGGTGAACTTCATTATCAATGTATGATTTGACACGTCCCTTATAATGTAACTCATTACATTCACAAATAAGTCTTCACAGGTGTTGAGAATAGAATGGCTGGCTGAAGCATGTATTTAATTCACAGGGAAGGAAGAGCATGCATGTTTATTGTGCATGTGGCTACTGAAGGCTATCTAAAAATGTTTTTCTTTTGTGCTGAAAAAATATAAACATATATTTTTAAGATAAAAATTCTATAAGTCAGGGAGACTGTAAGTGCCTTGACAAGGGGCTGTCTTTTCTGGAGTTTATTGAGGAATCTTGGAGATAAATCTAGTCTCCTTTGGACACCATGCTGGGCAACTGGGCATTGGAAAAGGGTAGGAAGTTGAGAAAACAAAGAAAGGCAATCCATTTTTTTTTGGTTCAGGAGAAGCTTGTATTCATTAAAGGTCGTTTCTAGATGTGACGTTCAGGCTGTAGATTTGTATTGCAGGAAAGGTGGAAAGGAGAAATGAATGACTTCTTACATGCGCTTGCCCGTAGTGTACAAATAGAACATCCATACTCCTACTGCCAGTAGCCTCTCCTTTGTAAATAATGAGGTGCTGCATCTTAAGACAGATTTCCAGTAACCTATTGCAAGACTGAGTTCAGAGCCTTTTCTTATTATATATTTTGTTTGTTTATTGGTTAATAACCGTGATTTAAGTTTTGAAATCTAAAAGTAAAACAGAGACTGGATTGGATTTGGGGGAAGTTCGACTACTTCTAATAGGAAAGAAGTCGTTGCAGCTGATACAAGGTACTGCAGGGGATCAGATGACCTGTCCCCTCTGGCCCCAGATGTTGATGTTAGTGTAAGGTTTTCCCTGCCTCAGAATCCACCCCCTTTGCCTTTCTATTTCCTCTCCCTTTGGTGAGCTATTTTAGCTCGTCTCCAGCTGCCCAGCAAAACAACATCACATCCCTGACACCAGAGGGGGAAATAAAACCGACTTTTAAAAGAAGTGTTTTCATGTCAGTGTTTTATGATTTTAAAAGATTGAGAAAACTTGTCTGCACATCATACATTGCAAATAACTGGGACACACAGACACTGAGGAAGAAAAACCAAATCAAACTTTTGCCTCAGGGAGGAATAAGCAAGAGAGAATTTTATTATTTCCGTGTGTTATTTTGAATATATTATTCTGAACAGCACTTAGCACCTTCACGGTGCTAAATTAATTTAAAATGATAATATTTTCCCTTCCTTTCTAAGTGATTTCTTTTGGGGGTGTTGTAGGGTACAGGTGGTGGGCAGAAAACTTGGGGGTTTTCATCCTGCGTGAGAAATATTTCAAGTTGTTAAGTTTTTACATACCCAATTTGTTGCTGGGTAACAAACCATGGAGGTAGAATATGATTATATTTCCAGAATAGGTATTTTCAGTGGGTTTATAAAAATTATGTATTTATAAAGCTGTGCTAGATTTTTCAAAGCATTTCACGGTTGTTATCTTACTTAACCCTTCAACCTCCCCGAGTGCTAGTTAGTTGACATGGTACTTTACAGAATTTACAGAGGAGGAAGGTTAAATGCCTTAATCCAAGCGTGTGTGGGGGGTTGATTTCACCTGAAGCCGAATACTGTCTCCTTTACCTCACAAGGTACACACAGATTTTACTCGAGGTAGAAAGTAATTATCTCTCTTGAATATATTTCCTCTTTATGTTCTAGGAAGCCAGGACCCATGGCTTATGATGGGCTAGAAAGTTTTTTCCAGGGAGACACAACGAAGGCCCTTGTGAAGGCACATTGTAATAAAATGTAGTTAACTCATAATTATCTCTCTATTCTTTGCTGTTCATTTTGTTTTTGTTTTCAGATAAATATGCTGAGCCTCATAAAAGAAATCTATGACTTCTCAACCAGAGCTGGACCCAGATGGAGTGACGTCTCCATTTCCCCTTCTCTTCACAATCGGGGCCTTTGGGTGTTTCCCTTTCCTCCCGTTGCTCTGTGCTGGTTCGTCTTTCTCTCTGTCAGAACTAATTTCAGGAATTGAGTTGGAAGCATTCTCTGGGAATTCAGGTTTTACACAAACACACACACAGACTTTAAGTGAGACAGATATTTGTCTTTCTTTCCAAAGAATCAAGGGGGAATAACTTTTTACTTAACATCCACTGGTATGGAAAGGTAAGTAGGAAAGCAGATTTGAGTGATAAACAGATGTTTAAAAGAGAAGAATGAAAATCTTAGGAGTGAATTGAAAGAACAGCTTTGGCATTGCAGAGGAGGTATCAACACGAGGAGAGAGAAAAAGACAGGAAAACGGAGGAAATTAGAGAAAGAGAGAAAAGACAGAGAAAAAGGAAAGATGAAAGAGAGATGAGGGAAATTAGGGAAAGGCAGAAAAGAAATAAGGGGCAAGTGGGAAGGAAAAGAAAGAAAGCAGCAATTTAAAAAAGAAAGGGGTAGAAAGAAAGAAGAAGGTACATGTTCATTTCTAGAAGATAAAAGTCAATAAAGGCCAATCACGGTGGTGGCTCATGCCTGTAACCCTAGCAGTCTGGGAGGCTTAGGTGGGAGGATTGCTTGAGGTCAGGAGTTCAAAACCAGCCTGAGCAAGATGGCGACCCCCGTCTCTACTAAAAATCGAAAAATTAGCCAGGCGTGGCAGTGCACGTCTGTAGTCCCAGCTACTTGGGAGACTGAGGCAGGAGGATCACTTGAGCCCAGGAATTTAAGGGTGTGGTGAGCTATGATGATTCCACTGCACTCTAGCCTGGATGACAAATTGAGACTGTCTCAATTAAAAAAAAAAAAAAAAAGTAAAACCAGAAAGTCTCAGACCAGAACTTGATTTTAGAGACTTTGAAGTTTCAAATATGACTATGGTAATATTTAATATGATAAAGTAGTTGAGTATGGATTTTTCTTTTTAAGTCTGGTGGAAATATGGATACAGAAGATTATAGGAGGACAGCTCGGTCACCTTTTAAAATAAAAATTAAATAATTTAAAATTAATTGGATCCTGAGATTGACTTTGTCTTAATTGTTCAAATGGGAAATCTTGATTAAGAAAGTTCAAAAGTTTAGGCTTGAGCACTTTGATGATGACTTATAATTAATATTAAACATAAGTTTCCTATGAATTATTATTTTATACATTTAAAAATATAGTTCTCTTGATTTGATTATTTTAAAATTTGAGTGAATCATTAATGATTCATGAAATTGAGTTAGATGGTAGCAAACAATTAAAAAAATAAGATAGAAAAATAAGAATATATTAGGTTAGAACTAAAATGTAGAACTGAGTGCAGCAAATGTAGGAATGGTAAATATCGATTTCTGAAGCTTTTGTTTCATGTGTGTTTAAGTGCGTGAGTATGTGTGCGCGTGTGTGTGTTTGTGTGTATACCCCAAAAGTAAAATGCTTTTCTTACTGCACATGATAGTCAAAAATGTTAGAAAAATACTGAACTGGGTGGTATTGAACAAAAATTTACCCAGAATATGGATGTGTTATGTTCTCTGAGCTGTTTTAATAGAATATTTATTCCTGATGGGAGGAAGATTATTTCACAATGTACCCATTTTGTTTTTCAGCCTGTCGTATTTCCAGAGTTAATTTTTCATTCAGAGGCATTGATTAATGAATATATGTAAAAGGTGCTTTGGTTCAACATCATATGTAATTAGGGAATTGCAAATTAAAACAACAATGAGATACCGCTACACGCCTATGAGAATGGCCAAAATCCAAAACACTGACAACACCAAATGCTGGTGAGGATGTAGAGTAACAGGAACTCTCATCCATTGCTGGTGGGAATAAAAGTGGTATGTACAAGGCCGGGAGCAGTGGCTCACACCTGTAATCCTAGCACTTTGGGAGGCCAAGGTGGGTGGATTGTTCAAGGTCAGGAGTTCGAGACCAGCCTGAGCAAGAGCGAGACCCCGTCTCTACTATGAATAGAAGGAAATTAATTGGCCAACTAAAAACACACATAGAAAAAAAAAATTAGCCGGGCATGGTGGCACATGCTTGTAGTCCCAGCTACTTGGGAGGCTGAGGCAGAAGGATTGCCTGAGCCCAGGAGTTTGAGGTTGCTGTGAGCTAGGCTGATGCCACGGCACTCACTCTAGCCCGGGCAAGGGAGGAGACTCTGTCTCAAAAAAAAAAAAAAAAAAAGTGGTACGTACAGCCACTCCGGAAGACAGTTTGGCAGTTTCTTACAAAATGAAACATACTCTTATCCTATGATCCAGCAATCGTGCTCCTTGGTATTTACTCAAAGGAGTTAAAAACTTATGTCCACACAAAAACCTACACGCAGATGTTTATCATAGGTGTTTTCATAATTACCAAAACTTAAAAGCAACCAAGATGTTCTTCAGTACGTGCATGGATAAATAAATTGTGGTACATTCAGACAATGGAATATTATTTGGCACTAAAAAGAAATGAGCTGTCAAGCCGTTAAAAAGACGTGGAAGAACACTAAAAGCATATTATTAAGTGAAAATAGCCAATTTGAAAAGGCCACATGCCATATGATTCCAACTACATGAAATTCCGGATAAGATAAAAATACAGAAATAGTAAAAGGATCCATGGTTTCCAGGGTTAGGGTTAGGGAGAAGTGAGGGATGATTAGGCAGAGCACAGAGGATCTTTAGGACAGTGAAACTGCCCTGTATATGATACACTACAATGGCAGATACTTGCCATTACACATTTACCCAACCCTATAGAATGCATGTATAACACCAACAGTTAACCCTAATGGAAACTCTGGATTTTGGGTGATAATGCTGTTTCAGTGTAAATTCATTGATTGTAACAAAGGTACCACTCTGGTACAGGATATTGATAATGGGGGAGGCTGTAGGTATGTGGGAATGAGGATGTATGGGAACTCTCAGTATTTTCCACTCAATTTTGCTATGAACTTGAAACTGCCCTGAAAATAAAGTTTATTAACTTTTTTTTAAATAAAAGAGGACATGCACTTAAAATGTTGATTTTTTGTGTTTTTGCCAGATTGACCTTAGTGAGTCATGCCCATTTGTTCTCCCACCCACTTTACATGTCTGTTTCTTCACACTCATACCAACTCTGTATGTACTATTACTTTTGTTTTATATATTTACCATCCCAGTATGTAAGAAATTGTATTTTGTTACCTTTTTAATTTACTTATCTTTAATTATGATTAAAGCTAAGCTTCTTTTCCTATGTTTATAAGCTATTTAGACTTTATATTAATTGCCTGTTCATGTTTTTTGACAATTGTGCAGTTTTTAAAATTGATAGTTAAAAAATTAGCTTGTTTTTTTTTTTTTTAAGAAAAAAGGGGCCTTGGGTTCTTTAGAAAGAGTCTTAGTGCAAGTCTAAAATAGAAGAAGCAGTTAGTATGGTATGCTGAAAAATTACGGAGATAACACCAGATCACTTGTCACTCAAACCCGGTCTGTTCCTGAGGCGGTGGGGGGATCACCAGTGCTGTTCTGGCTCCTGCGGGTGGAGGTGCCAGGGTGACCTAACCCTTATTTTCAGGAGCATGATCTTAAAGAATCTGGAAATCTTTCTGTTTATCTTCTTTTCCTCATGAAGAGGTAGAATGGAATAGAACAAGGAGGAGGTAAGGGAAAAGTGAGCAGGAAACACCGACTTTTCAGCTCAGGAGTGGAATGCTAAAGAGGACACAGAAGAGAGGTAAACACGAAATGGAGGCAGTTGCTGTCCTGCAGAGGAGTTGACATGGACTCTGTGGTGGAAAGTGCCAGCCCCAATGCCAACCCTGCTATGTGAGCTGCAGATAATTGTAGCAAATGCAGACAAATCTATTTGCATTCTCTTTACTCAAGAGTGAGTGGCAGGGAGCTCTTTTCCTGATTGTTTCAGGCACCGCTGCCCCAACCAAGCTACCTACCACCAAGGTGTAACTTTTTGGTGGTCTGGTGTCTGGGGAGAACACCACGGAACATGCATCCCCACTCATGGTTCTGGGCTCACAACCTCGACTTTCCAGCCAAATCATTGTTGCCGGCCGGCAAGAAGCCCAGGCACCCACTCTACTCTTCAGATTTGCCGAAATCAGTAGTTAAGAAAACAGTGAAAGTAAAAGACCATCCTTCACCTGTCAAATAAGACAGGTGGTCTAGTCTCACCTGCACAAATCAGGTATTTTATTAGTGCTCTTTTTTGAGAGTGTTTTCTGATTATCCGTGTCTATTTACATTGATTCAACATTACTGCGATGTTCAGGCGTGGTGGAGGATACAACTTGTATAGGTACTGATGCTTTCATGCCTCTGTGTTTATGAAGGATCTGGGCTCATTTGCTAGAGCTTTGAGCTCTGTGACTGTCAGGACTGGCAATCACACAAAACCTCCTCTCCTTTTCCCTCCCCACAGCTGTCTGAGTTATACTGAAATTATTTTTCCTGCCTCCAGAAGGAATGTCTTTGGAATTCAGTCCCCTGGTGCACCATTTCCACATACACATCTTAAATAAACAGACAATCCCAAATGGAGGTGAACCCAAAATTATGTTTTCATTGTTAGCCCTACAGTAATTTCAGACTGTGTCCCCAACCCCGCCCCCCCACCACCATAGCACAGGTCTCTGTAATCCCTCCACCATTCTATTTGCATGCCTTTTTATTATGTAGTCTACCTTCGTGAGGGCAACGTGTCAGGAAGCATCCCGTCTGTAAGTGACTAGAGTTAAAACCATCTTCAACAAATCGGCAACGCGATTGGCTCAGAGCCGCACTAATAATGCCATCCTGTCAGCTTCTACGCTTTTGATAAACACTCCTTCCCAGCGAAGGATGTGGGCAAGTTATGTAATCATTTGGAAATATGTCAACATAACCATGGGATTGGGGCAATTAAGCCTGCTCCTCCTTACGTAAATGCAGAACGGGGTCAGAAAAGTGGGTAGTTATACCCGATTTAGTGACGGTGTCTGGAGCCAGTTCGTTTGTTTAATATCTTCTGGTTTACGTACAGTTGGAATTTCTCCAGTGAGGGATAGCAGAGGAGAGGCAGAAGAGGAGGTGAAGAATAGCTCAACAGGAGAAAACACTACATAGGAGATCAAGGGGTGCATGTGTGTGTGTGTGTGTGTGTGTCTTGGGGACGGTGCTTTTTGCTCACCTGACCCTCAAACCCCTGACTGCAAAATAGCCCCACCCATCCTTTGCAACCCTCCTGGACAAGCATCTCACCAGACTGCTGGGCTTCCTCTGCAGGTAGTGGATGCAGTGTCAGGAGAGGGTGCCGTCTCTGACACATGCAGCAATCTACCCATGTGCTGCTTGGCTGGAGTACTAGACATTTGTTCGCGATGAGCAGTGACAAGGTTTCTGTCTCTTTTAATGTCAGATCTCATGCAGTGTGGGAGCTGAGACTCCCAGTGTGCCTGCTCAATTTGGTGCACATTTCCCAATACCTCCCCCCTTTCTAAACTTCCATTGTCAGGACAAGTTCTTATTGTTTTATTTTAGTTTAAGTTTAAAATTACTCCTTTATCTGGTCATTCTTTATTCACACATCTGGGGTACATCATTTCTTTGCAGGTAAGGAAAGTCAAGTGAGCATTTCCAATTCTTATCAGGTCAATGACTCAAAGCCAGACAAATTTGGGTGGGTTGGCAGCTTTTACAAAACAACTGCCTGGGCACTTGGCCTGACGATTCTTCACCTTGCCAATGACCACAGAGCTGGGAATCCAATCCCACCAGACCATTGCCAGGTGCCATCATGTGTAGCAAATGCATCCTCGTGTTTGTAGTAGGGAAAGGTCTATTTTAGCTTCCTGTGGTGGTTTCCTGGCCTGCACTTTCAGGCCTGTGTCTGCCTGGGATCGTGCTTCTCCTGCTTTCTTTCCCCAGTACAGCTGCTTCTGTGGTGGGTAATTGAAGGGGAGGTGAATTTCCAGGAATGCACGGGGTGTTTGGTCCTGCATCCTAGTGGTTGTGGTCACTACTGTGTCTCATGCCAAGTGCCAGCCCTTGAAGCAAGCAGGCTGGCGAGGCCATGACTCCAAATCTTCTCTGGGAGCCCTGCTGTGTGGAGGTGGAGAGTGTGGGAAGTGGGAAGAGGTGAGATGAAAGTAGAGTCTGGCCTAAAGCAGATGGGAAAGAGGTGGAGATGTGGAGGAGGGGAGAGGGCAGGGAGCACTCCTGTTGGGATGTTTCCTCTCCTTCCTCCCATCTCTTCTCTTATCCTCTGTACACTTCTTTTTTTCCTCCAAACTCTTGTTTCTGACATCATCTGGAATTGGCCCTTGGCCTGCTTCTCTATTGTTAACAGCCATGCTAATGTCTGCCAGGTGTTTCCCACTGCAAGATGGAGTATAACACGATGGTTAAGAGAGGAAACAGTGAGGGGTCAAATATCTAAGCCTCTGAGTCAAAAGTGGGGTCTGATGAAAGAGCAGTCTTTAAGCAGAGAAAAGAGGAAAGTGGCAGGAGGTGTTTGCTTCTATCAGAGCCCACAGTCCATTAACACACTGTAGGCGTGATACTTGCTGAGCCCCAATAACTAGGATGTCAACGAAGAGTATTTTCCCTCCAGACACCCCCACCCACTGAGGTTTGAGGAAATTGTACCAAAAATGCCAGGTACTACCTAAAAATAGATTTAGGTTGCCACAATTCCTTACCTGTAATACAGGAGTATACTTAGAGCCATCCTTCACAGCCTCTACAAATGTAGTTCGATCTGTAAGCAAGACATTTTTTGTATAGGAAGGGGAGCAATTTCTATCAGAGAGTGACAAAGGCAAAAGGAAAGTTTGAAGACATTTGTTTCAAGAAGGAAGTAATTCCCCAATTTAGTAGTTATATGGATCATAGAAAAAGAGGGTATTAGGTGATGGGTGAAAACTTCCGAAGCGGAGAATAACAGAATAAATTTGTTTGATGATATTGGCGAGCTAATCTAGGAATGCCAACTAATTTTAGATGGCATCTGGTATGTTGTTGCCCCTCAGGACAATTTTACTTTCTGAGATAAAAGATATTAGAGTGGAAGTGATACATTAAGATGTATTTTATATAAATGACATACATATATATATATTCATATATGCTAGTATGCACATTTTTATGTGTTCCAAAAAATAAACAAAAACTAAACTCCTTTATGAATCTCTGAAGTAGATATGTTCATGAGACCTGCCACTTATGGATGGAGACTGCTCAGCAGTAAAAGAAGAAAATGTCCAAGACTCCACCATTTTGAGATTGAGTGACGACAATAAGAGGAAGACTTATTACCTCAAAAGGAGTCCACCAATTTTTTAGAAAATCAATCTGTATAGATTCCTTAGGGAGTTGCTCACTTATGGTATTGTTGAAATTACCAGAAACATCTGGCTTCCACATATCCACTGCTTGTAACTATTTCCTCCGTTGGAGAGAACAGAGTCCCCCCAACTCCCACCACCAATCAATCCCTCAACCTAGTCCTCTTATGGGAGGTTGTTTCTGAGTGAATTCTTGAATATTAATCTTTATCCTTATATTCTATCTAAGTTAAAGGAGATAAAGAGTACGTATATATTAAAAAAAAAAACCTCTGCCAGAGTTTAAGTTCTCTATTTTTTTCATATTATGCTATTTGGAGGAAAGAATTAGTAAATAACAAACATTAAAAAACATGGTTGTCCAGGCTATATTTGGAAGTCAAAATCAATTCAGCTCAATCTCTTGTGCCTGTCGTATCTGGAACTGTGCTTCTGTACACTGAGAATTAATGTTTAGAAAACTGACTTCAAAACACTGCAGTATCTTAAAATAAGTAACAAAATTCCATTGTAGAAGAATGTCTCTTATCCTAAACCCACCTATCCACCTCTGGTATGACTGATTCTCTCACATCTTTGGCGACACTCACTGGCTGATACTGTGTGCTCACACACTCTTATGGCAAGAATGTCGACACACCTTTTTCCCACAGGTTGAGTTGTGTGTTTGCAAGAGCCAGTTGTGTCTGCTCCCAAATCTTATTATGTCAGTTTTGCTTGTTCTTATAACTACATAATTTAATTAAATATTATGTAAACTGTTGTAGTAAGACTAGGAGAAGAGAGCTGTGGTTTCTAAGTTGAATACTTTGAAGACCCAATAAACCAAATTACTAAAATATTACTACCAAAATATGTGACGGCAAAGCAACTGTAAAGAATTGAGGGAAAAAAATCATTTATCAATGTAGATTCTTCCCCGAGATTAAGCACAATTGTCATTAAGTTCTTAATTCAGTTCAAACTGGCATGATGGAGACTGTATTTTGATTTGTGAGACTCCGGTTGAACTGACATTGCTCTTTAACCACCGAATCACTAATTTCAATTTTATAAGCTAAAAGGGCTTCTATTATATTCGGTATTCTATCCCTAAGGAAATAGTATTAGTATATAATTCATTCATTTATTTATTCAACAAATAAATATTTATCATGTACTATGTTCTTGGACCTATGCTAGGCATAGAATTCAAGATCACGGCCCTTAAGGGGCTTATGTTTAGTGAGGAAAGAAAGACACTTAAATAGATGTTAGCAGTGTAACTGAAGTTTTGAGGACAAGTAAGAGTTTGCCAGATGAATAAGGTAGGGGGAGCACTATCGGGGAAAAGTGGGAATATGAAATAGGGTGCTGTTTCAGGGAACTACTTGGAGTAACAAAACAGGAGGTTAATAAGGTTGGCAATGGCCACATGGTGATGAGTGTATGTTCTGAGCTCTGAAGTTTCACTTTATCCTGAAAGCTGTGAAGAGCTGCTGAAGCTTTTTAAACCAGAGCAAAGGTCAAATTTGTGTTTTAAAATAATTACTCTGGCATCAGATTAGAATTTAGATTAGAGGAAGTAAATATTTAAGCTAAAGACCAGTGATGGCTGTTGTCCAGTCAAAAAATGATGAGCATTTGAACATCTGATTTAAGGCACTCAATAGTGAAGTTGTATGTGGAGAGAGAAAAAGAAAGACAGAGAGAGAGAGAGAGAGAGAGAGAAATAATGGATCCATTGCTGAAATTTCATCCCACCAGAATTTAATTTAATCAATTATAGACCTACCAACATGTATATAAAATAAGTTTTTAATTAAAATACTCAATTGAGATTTGATTTTCAAGAGCATTAGACTTAGATTTTTAGAATAGTATGATAAGGAACAATGAATTGATTTATTTTGATAATATTTTTGAACCAATGAATTATATAAATTATATAAAAATGGTAGTAATAATGCCTCCAATTTAGGAGAATGGTTAGCGCTCTAAAATCTGTTGTTTTTCATTGATCCCACGCTAGTTAGTGTAACAGAGGTAGCATTTGTAAATGAGGAATTTCCAACTGTGTTTTCCTTGAGAGTATCCAGGTGTGTCTTTTAAGTTGGCTTAATTGTGGGCTGGGCCACTGTACTTTGGCATTATTCTAAACACGATACTGCTTAAATTGAGAATGGATCCTGTCCACTAAAAGCCCCAAGTTGAATTTTTTAGAAATTCTCAACAGATGCAGTTGAAAGGAAATAAAAGCCTATTTAGTCTTGGGACCATCACTCTCAGCTATAGATATGTTTAAATAGAACAAGCCCCAGAATAAAGCAAAAGCAAATATCAGCCCACAAACTTGAAAACATAATTTTACAATAAATATTCATATATACTCAATTATTATAACTGCTTAACATCCTCTCCTGTGATAGAGAAAACTCTGTTGTGCTGAAAACCTCATCATCAGAAGGTATTTTAAAACTGGGTGACATGGTGTTAAATGTTGAGTGATTTCTGGGTCATTGTGTCAACAACAGTTTTCAAAGGAAAATATAAAATCTGCTTTAAAATCTGCTTTAAAAGTTGGTATTCAAAATTACCCAGAAAATGATGTTATGAAGGTATGAGCCAGGACGATGCCTCCTCAGGTAACAGATATAAAAGCTAAACTCTTCATACGCTGTAGGTCTGAAACCTAACATCTTTACCCTGCTTACCTTCTTACTTTGTTAGCCAAATGTGTATTGTATAGTTGAAAGCTTTGGCACATCCACTAACAGTGCACTTTTCATTATTCAAAGCTTTAAAAAAAAGATCTTAATAATTTTGCAGTTCGAAAGATGAGATTGTCATAAATGTCCAGCTATATAAAATCAGAATTAAATCATTTGTAAGCAGAGTAGCCTAGAAACTAGCAAACAACACCGCAGACTTCCTGTATTCTCCTCTTTATTCACGACACTGTGCTGCAGGTAATTTTGAGGTGGCAGCACTCCATTTATTGTACAATTATGTCATGTTATTTTCCTATTGCCACAAAGCTGCCATGAAGCATGCTCCATATATGCCTGAAGAGTTTACCTTGTATGAATATTTGCATTAAATAAATGAAAATTCACCTCTTTCTACAGATATCATGCAGAGACACAAAAGTGTTCCCTGCTATTAGCAATGGGCTTGTACCCATAAAAATTGTAAATGAATTTTTGCTTGATTTGTTCCATTTATATAAAATAGATTGAACATGCAGCTTTATGAAAATGTGTTTATTTAACCAGAAACCACAAATATTTTTAAGAATGCACTTTCCTATTTAACTTTTAATTCCAGAATTTCTCTTTATGAATGTGCATAGTGATTTTATTGAACTGTAAGCTAAAATAAATGTACCAGTGGGATTTTATAGCATTTCTTTTTTTTTTTTTTCAACAGAATGTTTGTTTGGGATAGAACATAAGTTTAAAACTATTATTGATAGATGTTTGAAATAAAATGTTTGCAAAAGCAGAGAGAGCAGATTCAGGGTGACTTCACTGTGAATATTTGACAGTCCGAGTCAATATAAACTCTAATGGACAATGGAAAGCTCCCATGGTAATTATATTTTTTATTGTGATTAAAAATTCCTATGTGACCATATTTTTCTTTACTTGCAACCTCAGCAAGAGAAAACTGGATCCTTTGTATAGTAATTTTATTACTACTTTGAAATGCTAGAAAGCAAGTCAAAATTGCAATCTCCATTGTGAACATTGGTGCTTGTACTCTGTTCTCCACAAAAAGCATGTGAATACACATATATATAATATAATAATTAGTTATAGAAATTAAATAACATCTGAAGAAAAAAAATGCATCCAGAGAAACGAAGTAGAAGTACAAATCTATTTTGGTTATCCTGTCGGTAATTCATGCTGGATAATCATGAGCCCAGCAGTTAATGACCTCTACTCTGATACATTAAGTCCAACCAAAGATAATGGTGTCCTGGGTAAATTAACAAACCCAGTGGTAAACTTGCTTCCAGTTCAGCAGGAGACAGTGTGCAAATTAGCATTAGTTCTTAATAAGATCAGTGTCCTGCAATCCACAGTTCTTCAGTGTTCATAATGCTGTCTCATTTCAGGTGAAAATTTTTTCTCCTGAAAAGCCTTATACAATACTTTCTCTTGACAGAGATTGTTGTCATCCTAATCAGTCCCCCACCTTAAAACTTTCTCCATTTTTCCCACTTTCATGCTGTGAAGGGCTGCTGTGAGTTGTTGAGAATGATTATTCATTTGTAAGCTTCTTTAATAACATTTTCGTTCGATGTTGAGGTTCCCAGCAGAGTCAACCAAGAATTTGATTTTATAATTATAACCATTCTGGAAAAGTTATGGTAAGTATATGGGCAGTCTCGGTGGAATTTACTAATCGCCACTTTATGTGTCCTTTCCAAACAGCATTTATACTTTGTTAAATAGCTGGAATGCCCATAGACAAGTAGGTAGTGAGTTATTCTGTAGGACTCTTAGGTGGCTGTGCCTGTCCTAGATTGCATTTGGAAAAGGATAAGACCCGTAAGGACAGATGAGGATTATTATAAAAATTTATTTTAAAGGCATGTTTTACTACAGTGTTTGAAACATTAAATATTTTTAAAGCAATTATTAAAAAAGAAAACCTTGTGATACATGTGATATTGGTGCACGTCTGCTATTTTATTTGAAATAAATATATTTGGCTTTTATTGAGTACCTGCTAAAAATGATATATAGATTAGTGCTTCAAAGAAATGACACATGTCTAAACAAATAAGGAGTATGTGTGTGTATGTGTGTGTACACGTTTGTGTAAGTGCATATACTTGTGCATATGTGTGTGTGTGTGTGTGTTTACAACCACCTATGTTAGTGTTGAAGCACAAGGCGATGAAGGTCTGCATGCATATTTCGATAGGTTTGGAATGTTTGGGATACAAGTTCTCACACATTATCTGTCAAAAGTTTTTTAAGTAAAAAAAGTTAAATACATGGATCTAGTCTGAAGAATCCTCTCACTGTAAAATGTTTATCTTTTGTGACACGTATTATTATTTCATGATTATGTTAAAATACTCTTAAAGAGTTTTACATGTTAACCAGCTACTAAGAATGCCTTAATAGAGTACTAATTTTTGTTAGAGGTGTCTCGACAATTTGAATTTTATATGCATGCATTATGTTTTTTTAAAATGGGAAAATTATGCATCTGAAGGAATCTGTCTAGAATAATGGGGTTCTATAGAGGTTACTTTAATCACGTTCTCCAGCAGTTATAGCTGTTTTACATCTTATTTGCAACAAAAGGGAACTCTAATTATCTTCAAAAAGAGCATAAAATGGTGTGTCTTGCTGCTGATGTAATGTTGATTCCTGAATGCTGCTGATCGGAACTGACAACTAAATGCATGTCACACTTTTCAAAAATCAGCCATAGTGACAGGATAACCACCTTTTGTGACCTAGGAGCCCGAAAAGGGAGTATATATTTGCCTGATAAGTAGAAACAATTTGCAGTCTTTCTTTTTTTTAAACAAAAATACACTTGTCCCTAGGTTAGAAATAATTTATTTACTAATGTTAAAACTTGCTTATGTGATTTAAATTTTTAGAAGCCACCTACTGTAAATTATCCTAACTGTATTTAGTCTCAGTTCAAAGTGTGGGAGAGGAGAGTTGCCTGAACCTCTGGCCCCTCATTTCCCTGCATTTTTTTTTCTTTTTGGTTTACAGACATAGGTGGGTATATATTTATGCCCAATACTAGAGTCCTGCATATATGATTAACATGTGCTTCAGTTTTATTTCCAACTCACACGGATCTCATTTATAAATACAAATGAGATGCATATAGCCTATTACAAAATATTAAAATTAGAATTGAAAAGAAGATTGCATGTTTTAAGTCTGGCTGCAGTAGTCATGTTATACAGTGTTTGTGAGATTGAACTGGTCGACTCTGAGCCCCAGATATGAAATTAATCAATGCAGGTCTGTAATATACTGCAAATAACCAACCTGTACCACAGACTTGATTTAAGGTTCACATTAAATGATGGTGAGCTGGTCTAGAAAAGAAGTCATACTCATCCATATACAGCATGTTCAAACATACAGAACTCAACTCCAAAACTAAGGTTGAGCCTTTGTGAACAATAAAACTTGTAGTTTATACTCAGGCAGACTTTTATGCACAACGATGGCATGACATCAGATTCTATTGCTTCTATCTGTCTTTACTCTTCTCCGGCCTCAAGTAGGAGACTTGAAGGAGTGAAGGGCAGAGGCAGAGACCAGAAGAGACATTTCCTGTGTTATATAGACAATTGCATAAAATATATCTTTATTATGACTGCTTAGGCCAGAGAAAATTTTCAGTGAGCTCTGAATTTTGAACATAAGCGTTTATGGCTCAACTATTTACAGAATGGATTAATCTACTTTGGGGATTAAATCGGCATTCTCTTTTTCCCTTTGCCCAGCTAGCATTCAAGTTTTCAATAATATAGCTGAATTACAAGGAGTAATAGTAGGCAGAGAAATGGAGGTGGGGAGAGAGACAGAGAGAGAGAGAGATAAAAATAGAAAAAGAGAGAAAAGGGGAAGCAGAAAGAGATGGCAGAGACATATATCTACAATTGAGCTTGACAAAAATATAAATAAGCTCAAATAATTATTTGCCTTTTAGCATCATGTGCACCTTCCACTGTGAATATGGCAAATAAAAAAGGCTATAAATAAAACTGTATATTTGAGCAGATGATGGAATTTAAATGTATTCTTCTATTCATCCAACAAAAATTACCTCAACTTCTCTTGAGGTAGTGAGTAGTAGCCTAGGTGCTGAGGACACGGAGCAAACAGTGTCACCAAAGAAGAGACATTGTAGTTGGTGAGATACAGGTTGTAACTAGTAATCAAATTACAATCACGATTAAGTCAAGGGAAGGTACGAGGTACTCAAAGGTCAGGGAAGATATCTTGAAATGATCACAGGTTATACAGAAAATTACTGCAGGAAGTGGATAGAGGGCAAGAGGAGAGTGGTGGCTCTCTATATTGGTAGCAGCTGTGGATACAGTGTAGCAGATGAGTGATGTCCCCGGAATTACGTCATTCTTAAACCCCCGTGGTGGTGAGAGCAGTGATACTCTTACTGTTCTTCCCTTCTTAGTTCAAAGAGAGTTTCCTGAGTGTGCTGTGATGATAGAAAATCATCTGTTCTTCTGTTGTCCAAACAAACTAATTCCCTTTTGTTATTGCTATTGTTAATATAAACTTTGGAATCTGAAAAGACTAGCTCCAACAATTTCTAATTGTGCAACTTGGGGCATAGGGATATAGCAAAATTGAAGGCAGAATGAAGGCATCTAGCTTGGAAAGGTTCAAATTCCAGGGGCTGGAATGTGACAGATTATTTAATGGGCTAAATGAAGCCAAACAATTCTCAGAACTTTTTATTAAGTTAATGTGAATTGTTTACCCCTCACCCCAGCCCCCAGAAAAGGGCATGGCACATGCAGTTTTCCAAATGTTCTTGACATATAAGAGCATCTGGGGAAAATCTCTTCCTCATGAGGAACAAAGGTCTTTTTGCTCCTCTTAGATATTTTAATAAAGTCTCTCTCATTTTCTTTCTTTCTCACATACTCTCACACATTTCCCTTGCAAGAAAAATGGTTATTAAAACTTGAAAGATGCTCAAGACAATGTAGCAGGCAAAAGGATAGAAATGTAGATCAATGGAACAGAATTGAGAGTCCAAAAATAAATCCTCATATTTAATTAATTTTTGAGAAGGGTGCCCATATAATTCAATGGGGGAAAGAATAGTCTTTTCAACAAATGAGACATTTGAATGTCCACATGCAAAAGAGCAGTTAGACCCCTTCCTTATACCATACACAAAATTAATCACAGACCCAAATGTAAGAGCTAAAACTACACAATCTTTAGAAGAAAATGTAGGAGTCAATCTTTGTGATTCAGGGTTAGACAATTATTTCTTAGTTACAACACCAAAAGCACAGCAACAAAAGAAAACACAGATAAGCTGGATATTAACAAATATCCCCGACCGGGAGGCATTCCATCGAAACCACCTCTTCTCTGCATCAGAAATCCCATGTACCATCCTTGGTGGTCATCAAATATCATTGTGAAGCCACCATAATCATATGTTTCATTATAAAAATTGGGATCATAAGGCTATGCACATTCTTTACTGGGAGACACAGATATAAGATCAGCAATGATCTTTTTTTTTTTTTTTTTTGAGACAGAGTCTCACGCTGTTGCCCGGGCTGTAGAGTGCCGTGGCATCAGCCTAGCTCACAGCAACCTCAAACTCCTGGGCTCAAGGAATCCTTCTGCCTCAGCCTCCTGAGTAGCTGGGACTCCAGGCATGTGCCACCATGCCCGGCTAATTTTTTCTATATATTTTTTAGTTGTCCAATTAATTTCTTTCTATTTGTAGTAGAGACGGGGTCTCGCTCTTGCTCAGGCTGGTCTCAAACTCCTGACCTTGAGTGATCCGCCTGCCTCGGCCTCCCAGAGTGCTAGGATTACAGGTGTGAGCCACCGCGCCCGGCCCAGCAATGATCTTTATACACTCTATAACCCTATCAGGCTTTTTTCCAACAAGAACCACTCTGTCAGTGAACTGAGGACAACAATCCTAGAGAAGCTTGATGGTTGGTCTAAGGGTTCTCTTGAAGTTCTTTGATTTTAGGACTTTAGACACTAATAATTCCTCCTGCTGGATTCTGATGAATTACTGTCTCAACTTGCAGTCAAAGTCACTTCCCTTATAGTGCTGGTAGTTTAAGCATTCCACAGCATTGAATTCCAGTGGGATCTGGCTGGCTGCAGTGGGTGATGGCAACTGCAGGCCCTCTCCTGTAGTAGGGATGGTTTTCCTCAGAATTTCTCCTATTGTTTCAATATCAGCTCCGATACTCAGTATGCATTCAGGATTGCTGCTGTCTGGGACTGAAGCACAGGCAATTGTCTTTATAGAAGAGCCTTAATATTCTTGCCTCCTTTCCCAATCCCTGCTCTAGCATTCTCGCTCATCAGTGTTCCCAGATCATTGATTCTTAGAATGTCTGCAGTAACTATGTACAGATAGTTCATATATTCTGCAGGGCATTTGCCAAATTCACCATAGGTTTCAGTGCTGGGGAAGGTTTTCTCTGGCTGTTCAGTTTTCATTTTCTTATATTAAATAGACACAGCAATCAGTTATTATATATCCTTGCAGAGAAGAGCTGAAGTGTCCTGAGTGGGACCAACGACTGACACTCTACTGCTGCAGCAGCCCCACAAAGCTGCTGTCCCTTCCCACGGTATGTTTTAATTTTGATTTCAGTGTCCACATTTTCATTACCAGTATGCTGAAATTCAACTGACATTTTTGTATTTATCTTGTATCCCTGTGACCTTGCTAAATTCACTTATTAGTTGTAGGTGTTTTTGGTTTTAATTTTGTTTTTGTTTTTTTTTCTTAGATTCTGATGTATCTTTGGGTTCCATTCTTCCATTGTCCTGATGAATAGCGTCTGGCTTCTTTCCATCCACACTAATTTCCTTATCAAATGGTCACTTGGCCATATCTTTGGTGTTCTCTCCTGAACATGCATTTTTCTTTCTGTGCAACATGGCCATGCTGAGAATTTTCCAAATCTTCAAATTCTGCCTCCCTTTTGATTATAAGTTCCATTTTTAGATCATTTCTTTCACATTTTACTCTAAGCAGTCAAAAAAAACCCATGCCATACTCTCAACACTTTGCTTCGATATTTCTTCCACTAAATATACTGTTTCATTGCTCACAACTTCCACCTTCCACAAAGCACTAGGGCATGAACCCAATTCACCAAGATTTTTGCCACTTTATAAAAAAATTGCCGTTATTCTAAGTTTGCAATATGTTTCCTAGTTTTCATCTGAGATCTCACAAGAATGGATTTTGCTGTTCATGGTTCTATCAACATCCTGTTTATGACCACTTTGGTAATCTCTAAGAAGATCAAGGCTTTCTCTACAGCTTCTTTCTTCTGAGCGCTCACCAGATTCACCCTTAATACTCCATTCATGACAATGTAGGCTTTACCTATGCTGCTCCTCCACACTCTTCCAGCCTCTGCTCATTACCCAGTACTGACGCTGCTTCCACATTTTTAGGAATTTTTTACTGCAGCACCTCACTTCTCAATACCAATTTCAGTTCCAGTGTGTTTGGGATACTATAACAAGATGCCATAAACAACAGAAATTCATTTCTCACAGTTCTGGAGACTGCGAAGTCCAAAATTGAGGTACTAGTAGATTCACTGCCTGGTGAGGGCTCGTTCGCTATAGATGGTGTCTTCACACAGTGGGAAGGGCCCGAACAAGATCCCTCCCTTTTCTTAAGTGCACTAATCCCATTTATAAGGGCTTTTTCCTTATGACCTAATCACCTCTCCCAAAGGTCCTACCTCTTAATACCTTTAAGGTATTAAGGTTAGGTTTTAGCATATGAATTTGGGGGGAACATGAATACTCAGACCATACCAAGGTAGCCTGTGTTTTTCCAGTCCATATGTATAGAACTGTTTGTCATAGTCCCTTATTTTCCTTTTGGTGCCTACAGGATCTATAGTGATAGTCTCTGTGTCATTTATGATATTGGCAAATTGTATCTTCCCTCATTTTACTTCTTCAGTCTTGCTAGAGGTTTGATACTTTTTTTGATGTTTTCAAAGCGCCAGTTCATGGTCTCATTGATTTTTCTCTCTTGTTTTTCTACATTCAATTTTATTGATTTCCATTCTTATCCTTATTATTTCTGTCCTTTTGCTTGCTTTATTCCATTCATGAGGTATGAGCTTAGATTATTGAGACTTTCTGTCTTTTCTAATGCATGCACTTTTTGCTATAAATTTCCCTCTCCATGCTGCTGTATCTGGGTCTGACAAGTTTTGATATATTTATTTTAATTTCATTCAATCCAATATATTTTATATTACCTTGAGACTTACTCTTTGAACAATTGATTATTAGAAATATGTTGTTTAGTTTTCAAATGTTTCAAGATTTTCCTGTTATCTTTCTGTTATTTATTTCTAGTCTAATTTCATTGCAGTCAGAAAACACACTCTGTGTGATTTCTAGTCTTTAAAAATTTTGGGGTTTGTTTTATGGACCAGGATACAGTCTATCTTGGTATGTATTCTGTGGACATTGAAAATAATGTATATTCTGTTGTTCTGGGGTAGAGTGTTCTATAAATGTCAATTAGATTTTGTTGGTTGGTAATATTGAGTACACTTACATCTGTGTAGATTTTCTTCCTAGTAGTTCTATGAAATATTGAAAAAGGAGTTTTTATCTCTCTAACTATAATTTTAAATTTATTTATTTTGTCAGGTGTGGTGGTATACAGCTGTAGTCCCAGTTACTCGTGAGGCCGAGGTAGGAGGATTACTTAAGCTGAGGAGTTTGAATCCAGCCTCAGCAACAGAGCAAGACCCTATCTCTAACACAAGAAAACATTTAGTTTTCTTTTCAGTTCTATCAGTTTTTTTTTTTTTTTTTTTTTTTTGAGATAGAGTCTCACTCTGCTGCCCGGGCTGTAGAGTGCCATGGCATCAGCCTAGCTAACAGCAACTTCAAACTCCTGGGCTCAAGGAATCCTTCTGCCTCAGCCTCCCGAGTAGCTGGGACTACAGGCATGTGCCACCATGCCCGGCTAATTTTTTCTATATATACATTTTAGTTGTCCAATTAATTTCTTTCTATTTTTAGTAGAGACGGGGTCTCGCTCTTGCTC
>CAUYRT010103879.1:0-16652 GCA_963574885.1 Lepilemur ruficaudatus
GGACTACAGGCATGCACCACCATGCCCGGCTAATTTTTTCTATATATATTTGGTTGGCCAATTAATTTCTTTCTATTATTAGTAGAGACGGGGTCTCGCTCTTGCTCAGGCTGGTTTTGAACTCCTGACCTTGAGCAATCCACCTGCCTCGGCCTCCCAGAGTGCTAGGATTACAGGCGTGAGCCACCGCGCCCGGCTGATTTGTAATTTTTCCCCGTGGCCTGGGATCTCCATGAGGACAGAGTCCGGGTCTTTCCTGGTGACATGTCTCTAGCAGTGGCACAGGGCACGACACAAGATCAGAGTCTAGGGGCTGTTGGGCAAATGAATGACTCTCTCCTGTCCTCTTTGCATCTTCTGCCACACTGCCAGCTTTGCATCTTCTGCCACACTGCCAGCTCTTAGCGGCCTATGTCTTTCCGTCTCTGTCTCTGCCTATCTCCTTCTGTCCCTTTGTCTCTTGTCACTGTTCTTTGTCTCACGTTGTCTCTCTGCTGGTCTATGTGTCTGACTCTTTGTCTCTGTGTCTCTGCTGGCTCCTGTTCCTTTCTGTGTCTCTCAGTCTTTCTCTATCTCTGTGTGTCTCTCCATCAGTGACCCTCATGCCCCTGTACTCTCCCTCGTATGCCTTACCAAGTCCTATTTGTCCCCGCAGGATCCAACCAATGGCTACTACAAGGTCCGAGGTGTCAGTGTGAGCTTGAGCCTTGGTGAAGCCCCTGGAGGAGGCCTCTTCCTGCCACCCCCGTCCCCTCTTGGGCCCCCAGGGACCCCTACCTTCTATGACTTCAACCCGCACCTGGGCATGGTCCCCCCCTGCAGACTCTACCGAGCCCGGGCAGGCTACCTCACCACACCTCACCCTCGAGCTTTCACCAGCTACATCAAACCCACATCCTTTGGACCCCCAGATCTGGCCCCTGGGACTCCCCCCTTCCCATATGCTGCCTTCCCCACACCCAGCCACCAGCGTCTGCAGACTCATGTGTGACATCTCTCCAGTGGAAGAGTCCTGGGATCTTCAACTTGCCATAATGGGTTGTCCTGATTTCTGAGGAACCAGAACAAGTTGATGACCTTATGCCTCCAAAACTGAACACTGGGGGAGGGAAAGACCATTACAATTGTCAGGATCATTTATTACAGTCAGCTCAGCCAAAGGGGGTGCCCCAAGTGGGAGTAAGATAGCCACTGTGCCCCATTCCCCCATGTAAGGGAGATTCAAGATGGCAGATAGGCCCTTTGTAAGGGATGGGGACAGGGGGTGATGGGACTTAGGGGCAGGGATGGAAGTTCTTTTTAGCCACTGAAAGAAGATATTTCAAGATAACCACCTGCATTGAGAAGAAAGGTAGCACAGGGCAGATCAAGACAGAGGGCAGGCCCCACCCTGGTGCTTGGCCAACGGAAGTGCAGCCGAAATAGCAGTTTACTCCCTGGGAACCCAAGAAGGCCACCATCTTGATTCCTTCCACTTTCCTTAAAGACTCAGAAAGAGCCGGACCCAAGGAGTGTGGATAGGGTGAGAACTGTCACTGTGGAGGTGAAGGGGAACATGGGGACAAGGATATTTATGTTTAATAAAAAAAAAAAAAAAAGTCAAAGAGGCAAATGTGCCTTGGGGATTCTCCTGGCATTATTAGCCTCCATCAAGGAAGGGGTCCGTCAAATGTGTCTCAAGGTCCTTCCTTTACCCTACCTACGGGGTGGCTATAGGAGCAAAACCATGAGCCACCGCTCAGCCTTCGCTACCTGTTTAGCAGTCTAGGCTGTTCTAATATACATCTACGCAAACACACGTAGATGCATACGCAGAGTTGTAAACGGAAACAGCCAGAGACACATACGTGGGCATGTACACACAGACACACACACAGATGCCCACGTACGACGGGGCTGCCCCAGTTGGCCTGGGGAATACAGAATTCTACGCTCTCATTTGAGGAGACAAACCTCTGAAGGGGAGGTGATGCGGGGAAACTAGGGGTGAGAAAATAGAAATCCCCTGGTCCTTAGAGGGGGGAGTTCAGACACTTGTGCTGAGGTGCTGGGTCCTTGGTGTGCCCATCAGGACCTGACTCAGGTCATCCTTAAAGAAAGGGCCTGGGGGCTTTGGTTTATGGACCCTTGAGCTAGGAGGTAAAGGTCCAGACCCCTAGGAGCTTTAGGAAGCAGGGAGACTGAACTCCTGGGCCTGAGGGAGAAGGGGCGTGGGGCCCAGACTCGCTGATCTGAAAGACGAGAGACTGAGGGCGGGGGGAGTCTGTAGTACTGGCGTCCCTGGAGTAGGACAAAGCGCAAAGCTGGTCGTGGATGTCTGACGGAGGACTCCAAATCCACAGCGGGGCAGCCCATGACCCAGACTCCTGGCTCGGCTCTTCATGGGATGGGACGCCTGGAATCTCAAGGGGCGGGGGCCCGGCGCAGGCTCCCGCCCGGGGTTCCCGAGCTGCTCCACTCTGCGCAGAGCCGCCACGCTATTGTCCTGGCCAGGAAGGCGGGGCCGGCGCGGGGCGGGGCTGGCGGCGCCGGCGCAGCCCGGGGGCGGTGGGAGGAGGAGGCGGCGGCGGTGGCGCTGGAAGCTCCTGTCACCGCTGGGGCCGGGCCGGGCGGGAGTGCAGGGGACGTGAGGGCGCGAGGGCCGGGATATGGGGCCCGCCAGCCCAGCCGTGCGCGGTCTGGGTCGTCGCCCGGGCCAGCCGCCGCTGCCGCTGTTGCTGCCACTACTGCTGCTGCTGCTCCTGCGCGCGCAGCCCGCCGTCGGGAGCCTGGCCAGCGGGAGCCCCGGCGCCGCCGAGGTGAGGCCCGGCCGGGTCCTGGGGGGTGGGGGAAGGGGCGGGACCGGGCCTCCAGGCCCCCACGCGGACTTGTCCAGGGCAGAAAGCTCGATCTTTCCAGCCAGGTGGCGGGCCCCCAGGCGCCCCTAACGGCACTAGGCATTCATGAACCCAGAATTCCAGGCCCCAGCTCCCCCACCATCTGACGTCCCAGCCCTCTCCCAGCCCCAGGATACCAGTTGGCTTTTCCAGAAGCCCTGGTCCCAGAAGTCCAGCCCCACCTCCAGACCCTCTCACCCTAGGTGACTCGGCCCCAGCCCCTTCCCACCCGAACATTGTACCCACCAGGCTACAAGGCACTTAGATCTAAGAATCCAGGCCCCTTGCATTCTCTGGACCCATATGAAAGCCCTCGCAGGCTCCCAGGACCCAGGAGTCCCGGCCTCCGGACACTACCAACTCCAACCAGGATGTAGCTCTCCAGTCCTCAAGGACCTGGTGTCAAGGCCTGCAGGGCCCCGAAGCCAGGCCTTGTCGTCTTTACACCCTGCAATGGGAGCCGGTGCTAGGGATGGAGGGAGGAGGGGCCAGAACGGCTGGGTTCTGGCCGCCTCCTCCGAGATTCAGGTTTAACCCCTTCGGGCTCCAGCACCTCTACGCTGGAGTGTGGGCGGAGCCTGTCTCCGCAGCAACAAGGCCAAGAGAATCCCGGGGGCACCCAGGTTGCCATAGCAACAGGGGAGCTGGGGCGCCCCCGCCCTACGGGAGCTGTTTCCCAGGGAACGGTGCCTCCACCGGGACGGGGGCGAGGTCCTTGGGGGTGGGGGCCGTTGCTGGGGGTCTGAATATCTCGGTCCTAGGGAGCCATAGACCAGAGAACCCTCATGCCGACGTCCCCCGTGCCCTCACTGTCCCCTCCGCCTCCACCTCCAGGCCCCAGGGTCGGCCCAGGTGGCCGGACTATGCGGGCGCGTAGCCCTTCACCGGGACCTGCGCACCGGCCGCTGGGAGCCAGACCCGCAGCGCTCGCGGCGCTGTCTCCGGGACCCGCAGCGCGCGCTGGAGTACTGCAGACAGGTGGGCGGGGCCCAGCGGGAGGAGCGTGGTCAGCGGGTCCACGGTGGGGTGGGGTCGACCATTAACCAGAGACTTGCAAGAGGCGTGGTCCAGGGCGAAGAGGGAGCTAAGAAAGCGTGGGAGGCTGGGGGGCGTGGGCAACGAAGAGGCGAAGCTAGGCTAGGGCACGACCTCTTTTGAGAAACTGAGTCAAGAAAGGGGGAGAACCGCACTAAGGAAGATAGCCAGAGAAGAGGCGGGGTTTAGCAATCTGGTGCGCTTTGCAAGGAGTAGAGGTATAGGTGGGAGTGGCCAAAGGAGAGGCGGGGCTAACACAAAAAGAGACTTCATGGACCCCCAAGACAGGGAAAGGGATGGAGCCCAATGAGAGCTTGGGTAGCTAGGAGGCTTGGCTATGAAACACGACAGAAGGGACACTTACCGAGAACCCAGAGAAGGAGGCGGGGCTTAGAGGAGGGTGAGACTTATGGGAAGATGAACCTGATGGGGCAGGGGGTCGTGACCAGGGAGGTGGGTTTACAGGGTTGAGTTTATGGGCAGGTGAAGGGGCCTTCATAAGGAAAGTAGACAGGAAGAGAGGGAGGGCAAAGATGGCGGGACTTTTAAGGGAGAGCTACTAGGAGGCGTGGCCAACGGGCACGAGGGCCTTAGATAGCTAAAGCTGGTTCTAGGGAGAAGCAGGGCCCAGGGAGATGTTCTTATGAATACCAGAGTCTTGAAAAGAGCCATGGCCAACGGAGAGGGCTGGCTGGCAGGGGCGGGGCAGTGGGTTGATTGTCCGCACCTGTACCCCCAGATGTATCCGGAGCTGCAGATTGCACGCGTGGAGCAGGCTGCGCAGGCCATCCCCGTGGAGCGCTGGTGTGGGGGTTCCCGGAGCGGCCACTGTGCCCACTCCCACCACCAGGTTGTGCCCTTCCGCTGCCTGCGTGAGTCACAGGCTGGGAGAAGGGAACCGAGGAGGGAATGAATCTCTGAGGTGGGGGGTCTTGCCTCAGGCCCACATTAGGGGGCTGGGTACCTGGATCCCAAGCAGGGCAGAGAAGCTTCTGAGGATAAGATATCTGGATGCTGAGGAGGGTGGGGTTGGTAGTTGTGGGAGGGTCTCACCCTCATGTCCTCCATTCCCCAGCTGGTGAGTTTGTGAGCGAGGCCCTGCTGGTGCCTGAAGGCTGCCGGTTCTTGCACCAGGAACGCATGGACCAGTGCGAGAGTTCAACCCGGAGGCATCAGGAGGCACAGGAGGTCAGAACCTCAGCCCACCCATCAGCCCCCTCCCATACCTGGGAGTCCAGGCTCTTAACACCCTCCTCCACGGAACTGAGGAGTCTGGGCCTTCAGCCCCCTCTTCCCACTGGGATCTAGGAATTCCGTGCCCTGACCCCCTTCCTCCAGAACCAGGAATCCAGGCTCCCAGCATCATCCTCCCCCAAGACCCAGGTTTCCAGACGCCCTATCTCCCCCGTCCTGCCCCACAATCCTGGCATCTGGGTCCACTCTTCCCACAGGCCTGCAGCTCCCAGGGCCTCATCCTGCATGGCTCGGGCATGCTTCTGCCCTGTGGCTCGGATCGGTTCCGAGGTGTGGAATATGTGTGCTGTCCTCCACCAGTGACCCCCGACCCATCAGGGACAGCAGTTGGGTGAGTGGAAGGGAACCCTCCATGCCCACCCCAAGGCTCCTGAGGCAGGGGATGGAAACTTGGGGGCCTGGGCCTGGGTTCTTACTGCCTGGGTCTTCTCCTGCTCCCTCAGTGACCCCTCCACCCGGTCATGGCCCCTGGGGGGAAGAGTAGAGGGGGGTGAGGACGAGGAAGAGGAAGAATCCTTCCTACAGCCAGTAGACGATTACTTCGTGGAGCCCCCACAGGCTGAAGGGGAAGAGGAGAAGGAAAGAGTCCCACCCCCGAGCTCCCATGCCCCGGCAGTGGCCAGCAAAGGTGAGGCAGTCTCTGAACCCCCAGGCCTCTCCACCATGGAGGGAAAATGATTTGGGGGAGCCTTGGTGTGGGGCAACTTTGGGAGGGACCTATGGGAGAGAAGCCCAACAGGAGGGACTAGAAGAGATGGGAGTGGCTTTGGATACAGCAGAGGTGGCAGGACTCGCCTGTGAAGAATGCAAAGGGACAGGGTGGTTTGGGGGTGCTTGTAAGTGGAGGGGCCACTTGGTAGGTCCGTAGGGTCATTTGGGGAAAGCTTAGCAGATGGTGTAATTGGTTCCTAAGCTTTTCAGGAACAGCCTGGTGCAGAATCACATCTCTCACGATGCCAGGCGGCAGCTATGGTTAAACTGGATGCACCATAGTCTCCAGCACGCTCCAGGAAATGTAGCTCTCCTGGTAGAAGAGGTGACCTGGAGGTGGGCTGCAGGCTGAACTCCTGACCCCTGGTTTTGCAGTCACTCCCACCCCGAGGCCCACAGATGGTGTGGACGTTTACTTTGGCATGCCTGGGGAAATCAGTGAGCATGAGGGGTTCCTGAGGGCCAAGATGGACCTGGAGGAGCGGAGGATGCGCCAGATTAATGAGGTGATGACACTGGTGACCCTAGGACCCACATAGCACAGAGCTCCCGAAATACCACCAGGGACACTTTAAAACTACCTCCAAAGGTTCCCCAAGCCTCCTTCAACCCTGAGCCCTCAACACCACCCACTAAGATGACCAGAATCCCTGACCCACCTAGAATCCCAATGAGATGCCACCAGACTCTATGGAAGCTCTGGTCCAGGGTACTCTTCCTCTTGAAACTCCTTCTGGGTCTTCCTTCTTGGGAATCCAAGAGCCAAGGGACTTAAGGAATCTGGAGCCTCCAAAATCTTGAAGAGGGATTGGGGCACTCACCAGGTGAATCAGGGTAGATTCTGGGATCCTGAAGCTCCCCTCCCTGCCAGGTGATGCGTGAATGGGCCATGGCGGACAACCAGTCCAAGAACCTGCCCAAAGCCGACAGACAGGCCCTGAATGAGGTAGGACAATCACCAGCAGGTCCTACTCATGCCTTTCTGCCACCTGGGGCACTCACGGCTATAGCCTGGCTCTGGACACGTCCCACCCCACCCAGTTCCACCCTGTCCTACTTATCTCTGCCTCTTTTGCCCTCACCCCTACACTGGCTCTGCCTCTCTTGGCTTCGTCTGACCTGACATTGCTCTCCGCTCACGTAGGCCAGGTGTAGCCCTGTCTTCACCTGACCACCTCGAGGGCTGGCTCTGGAGTCCCCTCCCATGCTGGGCCCTCTGCAGATGTAGCCAGGTCCCTCTCAGTCTCTCTTTGGTGCACTCATGTCCCTGTTGGCCCTGCCCTCTGTCTGGTCCTCCCCTCAAATCTGGCCTCTCTCAGCCTCACCTTGGTGCAGCCTGACCCCATGGAGATCCGCTCAGGTTGGCCCCCGTTCCAATTCTTGGTCCCACCCCTACTGGTCCCATTTAGGTGCAGTTAGGCCCTGCCCAGGCTGGGAGCCCTCCCTTCCCTACAAGCCTTGGTCCCTTTCACCTTGAAATGGCCGGTTCTGTTCCCAGATTGTTCTCACCCAATCTTACAGTTTACACCCTCAGATTGGCTCCTCGAGTCCTCCCACTCCACCTGGCCCTGTGGCCCACCCCTTCCAGTCAATCTCTTTTGACCCAGGTTGGCTCTGCCCAGGCCTGGGCCCTATAGCCCTGCCTTTCCAGACTGCCTCTGCCCCAGGCTCTGACCCATCTTCCCCTCTTCTGATCCTGTGCCCACCCGCCTGCCAGCACTTCCAGTCCATTCTGCAGACCCTGGAGGAGCAGGTGTCCGGTGAGCGACAGCGCCTGGTGGAGACCCACGCCACTCGGGTCATCGCTCTTATCAACGACCAGCGCCGAGCCGCCCTGGAGGGCTTCCTGGCGGCACTGCAGGGAGATCCGCCTCAGGTGTGGGGGCTGTGGAGGTGGAGAGCAGGGGGTGAGAGGGCCGGGGCGGGCCTGGGCAGCCTTTGTCCCTTCTGCAGGCAGAGCGCGTCCTGCTGGCCCTGCGGCGCTACCTGCGCGCCGAGCAGAAGGAGCAAAGGCACACGCTGCGGCACTACCAGCACGTGGCCGCGGTGGATCCCGAGAAGGCCCAGCAGATGCGCTTCCAGGTGCCCCATGCCCGGGTTTTGCTCACGCCCCGGCCCCTCAGCGGCTCGTGCCCCTCGGGCTCTCGTCTTGTCCCTTGGACCCCCTTTCTATCCCGGGAACACTGCCTTCTTCTCTGCCGCGAGACCCTTTCCAGTCCCTCAACTCTTGGATCCTTATTTCCTGACCCTGGAACATCACCCCACACTGGGCCTTTGACCCCGTTTCTTGTTCCTTGAGTTCCTACTGGATGTCCCTTGATCCCAGCTTCTGTCCATCGGATTTCTTCATCCTTTCCCAGAATCCCCTTCCTGTGCCTTGAACCCTGGTCTTGTCCCTCAGTCCTCCTTTCTCCCAAACCGCACTTGTTCTCCCTGGAACCCCTGGTCTGTGCCCTCAGATTTTAATTCCTGTTTCTTGGATGTTTTCTTCCTGTCCATGAATATTCCGTTCTGTGCTCTTGAACTCTAAATCTTGTCCTTGAACCACGTCATTTCTATATGACCCTCCACTCCCACTCCCTGTCTTGGGAACCCCCTCAGATCCCACTTTCTGCTCCTCAGACCCTTCTTCCTGCCACTCCTGCCCCCCTTGTCTCTACTTCCTGTCATCTGTCCCATATTCCCACGTCCGATACTTGTCCCCCGAGCCCCGCTTTTCCCAGCAACCACTCCTTTTCCTCAGACCCTATTGAATTCCTCCTACATCCCGCCTCAGTTTCCCCATCTCCAGCCCCCACTGCCCAGTTCATCCCTCATCCCCGCTCCCCGCCAGGTGCAGACCCACCTGCGAGTTATCGAAGAGAGGATGAACCAGAGCCTGGGCCTGCTGGACCAGAACCCCCACCTGGCGCAGGAGCTGCGGCCCCAGATTCGTGAGTGCCCGTCTCCCTGGCCCCGGTTCCAGACCTCCGAGGGAAGACCTCAACTCCCCAACTTCAATCCTCCCCAATTTCAGTGATGTATCCCTGTGTAACAAACCACCCCACAACTTGGTGGTTTAAATGAACAGCCATTTTTCTTTGTTCATAATTCTGCTGTCTGGTCTGGGTTGAGCTGAGCATTTCTTCTGGTGGTCTTGCCAGAAGCCGGGTGTGCAGCTGTGTTTGGCCAGAAGGTCATCTGGGGTCTGGGGCTCCAGCACACATGGGCCTCTCTCCCTGTCCAAGTAGGCTCAAGGCCTCTCTTCTCCATGGAGTCTCTCCATGTGGTCTCACCAGTGGAGTAGCTGGACTTCCTACGTGGTGGTTCATGCTCCCCAAAATGCCTGGTCTTCTTAAGGTGTGGGCCCACATTTTATTGGTTAAAGCAAGATACAAACCCAGTCCAGATTCAAGCAGAGGCGTCTAACATGAATACCGGAAAGCATGACCTACCACAGTCTAGATCTATGGTGACTTCCTCCCGGCTATCCCACACCTAACCCCAATTCTCCTGATACTCAAGGATGCCATAGTCTTGAAACTTCAAATTCCATCCAGCTCCCTACTTTGCCAGGTCACACTTATGGCTGCCCCAGTCATAGCCCCAGGGTGGGGCTAACCCTGCCGTCTGCACGGTCTCCCAATAACTCTGCTGTTAGGATGCCCCTTCACTCCCCCCGCTGTATTTTTTTTGGTGACCCTGCGCTCACCCTCTCAGCCACCTTTCTGCATGTTCCCCTCAGAGGAGCTCCTTCACTCTGAACACCTGGGTCCCAGCGACTTGGAAGCCCCTGCCCCTGTGGGCAGCAGTGAGGACAAGGCTAGGCCACAGCCTCCAGATTCCAAGGACAGTAAGTGAGCTGGACTTGGGGAAGAAGCCTCAAACCTCATTTCTAATCCCCTAAGGTGTCAGGGTGTCTTAGCCACCACAGTGAGTGGCAGGACGGGGAGGAATGTCTAAGGTTGGGGGGGGGCTCTCTAGGATCCTTGGTGCTCCTTCTTGGTGTCTGGGAGGGTGTTTCTCCAACCTTCCGTTGATGATGCCCTCCTGTCTTCACTGTTCCACCTGCCCTGCTGCCTCCGGTTGCCAGCAGACACCCCCATGACCCTTCCAAAAGGTGAGTGTCTCACACAGTAGACCCCAGCCACTAAATCCCACTGAGTCCTTGAACCCAGAATGTAAAAGGGTCTGAACACTGGGGACCCCAGACCTCCTGGGATAGAGTCCAGTGTGCTTTCTGGGCCTCTCCCCGGGGGGATAGCACCCCTCTGGACCCTCAAGAATGAGATAGGACTTGGGGGGTGGGGTCCACAGAGCAAGATGCTGCACCCCCTGGGAAAGAGAAGACGTCCCCACTGGAGCAGTACGAGCGAAAGGTAAGTTAGTCGGACCTGTGGGCTCCCACGGTGGACGGGTGGATTCCTTGGCCTGAGGGAAGAGGGGGACAAGGACATGGACTCTGGGGTTCTAGGAGAGAAGAAGGCTGGGGTACCCCTGGGTTGCTGACACCTCCTGCTCCCCCAGGTGAATGCGTCTGTTCCAAGGGGTTTTCCTTTCCACTCATCGGAGATTCAGAGAGATGAGCTGGTAAGAAAGTGAATTTCCCACATACCGGGGGGAAAGGTCAGAGGTCAACAGCTAGGCTGCAACTCCCAAAGCCACACAGGACCCTGGTGAACCTGAAAGATGCCCTCTGCCCCCATCTCCTTTCCCTGCAGGCACCAGCCGGGACAGGCGTGTCCCGTGAGGCTGTGTCCGGTCTGCTGATCATGGGAGCAGGTGGGGGCTCCCTGATCGTCCTCTCCGTGCTGCTCCTGCGCAGGAAGAAGCCCTACGGGGCCATCAGCCACGGAGTGGTGGAGGTGAGAGACTCCAGGACAGGGTTGCAGAGCCTGGGCACGGGTGGGCTGTGAGATCTGCAGGAGGTCCCGGCACCCCACTGTCCTTCCCCTGCCCTGGTTGTAGGTGGACCCCATGCTGAGCCTGGAGGAGCAGCAGCTGCGGGAGCTGCAGCGACATGGCTACGAGAACCCCACCTACCGCTTCCTGGAAGAACGACCCTGAACCAGCCCCCCTTCCTGCCTTCAGCTGAGCCCAGACCTTCCCTCTTCCTGGAGCCCAGAACCCCAACTCCCAGCCTAGGGTGGGGGAGGGACTCTTGAAAAGTTCATCTCACACCGTTTGTGAGCCCCTTTCCATTTCCAAATTCCATCCCTAAGATGCCCCTAGATATTCCCAGCTGCTTCCCTACATGGGACCTCCTCACCTTAATTTATTTTGCGAGTTAATTTATTGCTCCTTAAGGTGACCGTCATCTTGGTCCCAGTGTCTGTTGTTCCCTGGAATTCACCCTCCCACGTTTTCCTTACTAACATCCCAATAAAGTCCTTGTCCCCACCAGGCCATCCCGTGTTCTATGGGAGAATGGGGAAATTAGTGTGTAATCACAGCTGGACGTGGGTGTCCATCTTGCCCAGACCGTCCTCGCCTCTTTAAGCCGGATGAGGGAGCTTTGAATCTGGGCGGGGCCTGCAGGACCAGCTGGCACACAGGGAGCAAGGTCCAGGGACCTTGGGTAGGCTCTTGGCGCCAACGCAGGAGCTTTCTCTTTCCGTGGTGCTGAAGGGCCGCGACGTCTCGCCCTCCATCTGCTGGCCACCCGCGTGGACCCCAGGGAGTCTGGGCTCTGGCAAGTTTCTGCTGCCCTCTGCTCGCCCTCGCTCACAACCACATACAGCGTCCACCGCAACCCGCGAGCCCTACGAGGGACTGGGAATCTTGAACGACCCTTCCCATTCCCAGAAGTCTTCATCCCTTCTTAGGGAGTCTGTAGGCATCCCTCTGGGGCATGAGAATTTCGGTCATGTGTCCCATAGAGGGAGAGATGATGTCTGCACGTGACTGTTGGAATTTATACCCTCACGTGTCCCATTGTGCGACATGCTGGAGTTCGCCCTCTGCTGTTACCTGTCCCAAGAGCATAGTTGAAAGGATGAAAAGGGTCGATGTTTGTGGAGATGTTGGAATTGTGCCTTCCACTTAGCAAGTGTTTGTTAAATACATTTCGAAACATTGTAGCAGCAGCAAACACTCATGTGGTGTTCACCCTGGGCCAGGCACTACTCAAGGGCTTTCCATGAATTGGTGCCCTTAATCGTTACTCCCATCCCACGGAGCAGACACTACGGCCATCCCTGTCTATAGATTAGGAAATGGAGAGAGAGAAGTTACAGCACATGTCCAAGGTCACCATCTCGGAAGGGTGGGAGCTCGGAGTTCAACCCAGGAAGCCTGGCTCGGCACCCACACCCTTGGCTACTTTGCTAGCCTGCTGTCTTTAGTAATCCAAGGCTGTCCCATATGGTGTTCAGATAGTGCACTGCGAATTCCAGGTGATACCATTCCTAGACATTGTAGAGTTGCCTTTTTACCAAAACTCCCCAGCAGATGGCAGTAAGTGTGTGTTACAATGTCAGTGTATCACACGATTTTTCTGACATGACTTGGGGAAGGGAGCACCTATTTCTAATTCTCCCAAAGGGCCTATGAGGTAGCAGTGTCTCTTCCTAGTACATACATGCAAATACAGGTCATGTATATTAAAGATATACCTGGTAGGTGTTGGGAGGAAGATGCCTTCGCGGTGCAAGTTGGATACAATGCCACAACTTCCTTAGAGAACTCGGTCCGCATCACCATTCTGATACCCGTTATACCTCCAGTTATATTCAGAGGAGCCCAGCAGAAATCTGTCGCTAACACCACAAGCAGGGGGAAAGCCGCCTTTGTGTTTTCACAGCCAAGAGTGACCAACAGGCTGACGGTAGGTAATTTGCACCCAGCCAGAGAGAGCTACTTTAAGCCTCAAATTTTGGGGCGGAGCCCCTGGCACGGGCCCTGCAGTGTGCTAAAATGCACTTAGTTTGTTGTCCATGAGAGGTTCCAAGTAGGGGAGCCATGACAGGTCAGGGGGCTTTCTGGGGTGGGGGCTCCTCGGGTGACTAGATTTGGACGGAGGCCAGAGCGGAGGCTGCGTGCAGGTCCTCTGTCTTAGGGTGGTTTTCTTCGGAAGCAGACGCCAAGGCAAGGGTTTGAGGGCCAGTTTACTGGGAAGGAATGGGGAACACCTGCAGAGGAGGTGGGAAGAGACTCCAAGAAGGGGGAGCACCAGTGAAGGATATCTCAGCACGCCCACACCGCGCGGGGAGCGGGAGCTCCACTCTGCTGGGGAACGTGCACTTGTGAGTGATCCCACCAGCGACGGAGGCGCCCGGCATATTCATGCACCGGCAGTCCCGGCCCGCGGCTGCTGGAGCAGGAAGTGGGCATGAACGCCCTGGCTTTCAAGGCTTGCCACGCTCGTCCACAGAGCAGAGCGGCACCAGGGGTCTGAGAATGCCCCAAGGCGGCTCCTGTGTGTCCACAGGGTGACGGTGAGGGGATGCGGACTCGGCACCCACAGCGGCTGCTGCGTGCCTCACTCCAGTCCTCTGTGGGTGCCCAGCCGCTCCCCTGCACTGAGGCCCCCAGAGATCAGACGACAGCAGTTCTAGTCCAAATCGAGTTTAATAGGCGTTTCAGAGATGCTCGTTCAGATTAGGGGAGGGACTCGCTGAGGACGTGGAGGTCTGGGACGGGGCCCAGCTGAGCTCTGAACCGGAAAGCAGCAGGACCTGATGAGCTCTAATCGGAGCGGGTCCTTCCTATGTCTCCCGCTTAGGACTCCAGGGGTGTGGGAGCTGGGGCGGGTCGGGGGCGCTCTTAGGAGCCCCAAGTACCACATAGGGGGATGACGTCTGGGTTTTTGGGCATGAAGAGCTGAGTTAGGGGAGAGAACCCTAAAAGGTCTCAGTGAGGACAGGGTTAGGGGCCCAGGGTGTTTCACAGAAACAATCAAGGGGCCTCGATTTCACAGAAATCATCAAGAGGGCTCCTTGTGGGTGGGGGAAGGGTGTCACAGCATCCCAAATATTGGGGACTGTTCACCCCCCAGCAGCCATTTTGGGGTTTTAATGTAAGACCCTAATGGCAGGATATTCCACATACATTATCATGGATTTGCACATTAGCATACGCTGGCTGTCCCACAGGACGGTGGGGACTGGAAAATCAGTCCAGGTTCTGGGTTTGAGTCCTAAGAGGACAGGCCTGGGGGTGCCACACGGCTCCTCTTCAACAGCTGCCGGAGCTGTGGACAAGGCAAGGCAGAGTGAGCGGCTGGGAGGTGGGAAGGCGCCGTGCGGCGCAGGGCTGGACAGGAGGAGCTGAGTGGGGTCAGAGGGGTGTGACGCTCAGGGGTCCAGAGTCAGTTCTGGACTGGAGGTGAAAGTCTGGGTCACACGGAATCAGAACTGTGGGCGCGGGGAAAGGTGCTCTGGCTGGGGGTTCCCAGCCTGGGGTTAGCACCGAGGGGAGTCAAAGTGCAGAAACAAGGGGTCCAAAGTCACATTTGAGGTCAGGACCCAGGGTGAGGGGCAGGTGACCAGGGGTCATACTCGGGGATCAAAGGTCACACCCTGAGGTCAAGATTCAGGGTTGGGCATACAGGTCATACACTGAGGTCAGGGTTGGGGTAGGAGTCACCATACTGGGGTGAAGGATCAAACACGAAGTCAGAGGTCACATTTTGAAGTCAGGGTTGGAAAAGGGTTGAGGTCACCTTCCGAGATTAGAAGTCACCCTCTAAAGTCAGGGTTTGGTGGAGTTGGGGTGTCACCCTGCTAGCTCAGAGGCCACTCCACAGCGAGGCTCGGCGCTTACCCCCTCAGGGCCCGGCCCGGGCCGCAGCAGGTGGACGGGCTGCTCGTTCTCCAGGTTGCGCAGCGTCGGGTCTGCCCCGGCTGCCAACAGGCGCCGCACAATGGCCTCCTGGGCTGGCCCCGGGGGCAGGGCGGCCGCCATGTGGAGGGCTGTGTTCCCGTGGGCCTGGAACAGTGACGGAATCTCAACTCAGCTGGCCCAGGCCCTCCGACTGCATTTCACATTCCACGGCCTACACTCGCGCCTTCACATCCCTCCACAGCCACACCCCACACGTCCCTCCGTGTCCAGGTCCTCCACGCCTCCCCGCAGTCTGCGGCTACCTCGGACACATTCCCCTTCAGATCCCACACGCTGTCCCCTGCACGTCCCCCTCTGCGCCCTATCTCACACCATCCGCACCTCCCAGCCTCGGCCCCCACCTTCATGTTGACAAAGGCCCGCAGGTCTCCCCTCGGCAGCTCCAGCAGCAGCTGGACCAGGGTGGGGTTGGCAGCCTGCACGGCCAAGTGCAGAACCGTCTTGTTGCTCTTGATCTCCTGTGGGGAGAGGAGAGCAGAGGTCGGATCAATCCTCACACCCAGGCCCGCTCCCACTGAACCAGGAGCCTTTAGATCCCCTGGCCCTCCATTGCCAAGCCCTGCCAGGAGCGCCTTAGTCAGTTGTATGTGTTGTGCACTATACAATACTATGCCTAAGAGGGTGTCATCCACGCCAAATGCCTCACAGAATTATACATTTATTGCCCCCACCCCAGACACAGGTCAATTGTGAGCAAAGAACTATATATTTATTATGACAATTTTCCTACCAAGTGTTTTCGAAAAAGAGGCTCTTCTTCTAATCCCCTCAGAGGAGCTCTCTAGGCAGCCCTGGCCACCCCACATTCTATTTAATGCATTAAAAGGCATCGTGTCCTAAGGGGACTGTACTTGATCTAGAAGGACAGGAGTTAGGCAGCATTAATCAGTAGACTAGCTCATATGGTAATATCGCACTGCAATATTCAGCTGTTCTCTTCATATTTGGGGGAAAATAAAAGGCATTTCCTAAAATGAAACTTACATTATGTGCCTTTGAGGAGTCTGTAATGATAATGAACGTCACAAACTTCACGTGCTTGTATAGGGCAAAGCAACCTAGTTTGCTCACCAACAATAAATCATGGAGAGAAAACAAAGCTCTAGAGCTTAAGAGTGGCTTTAAAAGACATATCATCGTAATACATAGGCTTTATTTGGATCTCGATTATTTTTTAACGAAAAAACTTTTGTCACTTTCGAGCCCAAAGGAAATTTGAACACAGCCGAGATGTTTGATACTATGAGATTATCATTCATTTTTTTTTAAGGCAGAATGATGGTATTGAGGTTAAAAAACATACAAATATTTGGGGAGAGGAACAGCAGAGGTCAGACCAATGCTCACACCCAGGCCCTGTCCCACGTACCGGTATTTCTGTACAAATATTTATAGCAAAAATTATTTGCTTGAATTTGCTTAAAAATAACCCAGGAAAGTGGGGGAGTGCGTGGGGCAGGACGGGCTGTGAGTTGCTGTGATTGATGTCAGACCCATGGGATTCACTTTCTGTACTTTTTTCTATATTCGAAATTCTTTCACTAAAGACAATGTGTGTGTGGCCGATTCATTCTCTAGCTGCCTGCAAAAGAGCTACTATCACAGGAAAGGGGTATAACATCATTAAGAGCTGAGTTCTAAGGTCAGGCTAGCTGGGTTCTAATCCCTTCTCTGACACTTACAAGCTATAAGATTTTTGTTGTTGTTGTTTCGGTTTTTGTATTTTGTTTGTTTGTTTTTAGACAGAGTCTCGCTCTGTCACCCTGGCTAGAGTGCCGTGGTGTCATCGTAGCTCACAGCAACCTCCAACTCCTGGGCTCAAGCGATCCTTCTGCCTCAGCCTCCCGAGTAGCTGGGACTACAGGCACGCGCCACCATGCCCGGCTAATTTTTCTATTTTTCGTAGAGACGAGGTCTCGCTCTTGCTCAGGCTGGTCTCAAACTCCTGAGCTA
>CAUYRT010103883.1:0-23823 GCA_963574885.1 Lepilemur ruficaudatus
CCCATTCTACTAAGTGAAGTATCCCAAGAATGGAAAAACAAGCACCACATGTACTCTCCAGCAAACTGGTTTCACTGATCAACACCTAAGTGGACACATAGGAATAACATTTATCGAGCATCCAGCAGATGGGAGGGGGGAGGAGGGGATGGGTATATAGATACATAATGAGTGTGGTGCTCACCACCTGGGGGATGGACACACTTGAAGCTCTGACTCTGGAGGGGAAAGAGGGGAAAGGCAACGCATGTAACCTAAACATTTGTACATTTGTACCCCCATAATATGATGAAATTAAAAAAAAAGAGATAGAAAAAAAAATTTCCATAATAAAAATTGAAAAAAAAATTGCAGAGGACACAAAATTGGGGTTATCTTAGTTTAGGCTGCTGTAACAAAGCACCACAGAAAACTGGATGGCTTATGAACAATAGAAATCCATTTTTTACAGTACCTGCGGCTGGATGTTGGAGATCAGAGCACCAGCATGGTCTGGTTCTGGTGGGGGCCTTCTAGGTTGTAGACTGCCGACTTCCTGTTGTATCCTCACATGGCAGAAAGAGGGCTCTCTGGGGTCCCTCTTATAAAGGCACTAATTCCATTCATGAGGGCATCACCCTCATGATCTAATTACCTCCCAAAGGCCCCACCTCCTAATACCATCACATTGGGGGTCAGGATTTCAACATATGAATTTGGGGGGGAAGGCACACACATTTAGTCCATCGCCGGGATATCGTGATGGCGGAGGGAGGCTTAGGAAGGCGCAGGAGATGAGAGGCTGTGGTGAAGGAGTCTTAGGAACATGGTTGTCACACGGGGAACAGTGTCCATTTACTTCTTTATTCAATTGCTCATTTATCCAACGAAAACTCATTGAGTACCTACTTTGCTTGAGGCACCGTGCCAAATGCTGGGGACATAGATTGTTGTTCACAGGGGGGTCCCAGAAGGGACGAGGCAAACTCTGAAAATAAATCACATGCTTACAGATTTTGTCTGAGGTTGCTCTGATTCGCACCCTTTCCACGTGAAGAGTTTGCTTTCTTCTGATTTGATACCACTATTATCACACCACTCATATTACCGTTCGACTGCTAAACTGCATAGATGAGACGTGGAAATACATTGTCTCATATTAAGTAAAGAAAGGTAAAATACAATATTTTATCAGCAACATGATCCTAGCCATGTAAAAATTATATGCATGTAACAGGATGACCTAATTTGAAAATCTGTCTGAAGATGTTGAAATATTTACGAGTAGAAGCTGAAAAAAAAAATCCACCTGTAATTTAAAGCTGCAAAGATTTTCTGCCTCATAAGAAAGTCAGATTTCTGAACTTCTCTGGGTCGGACAGCTCCTTTGTTCTAGGAAAATCACTGAATTGCCTGTGTGTTACCCAAACATAAAGCAAGATACCAGCTGTTATTTGGGAGGCTTGCAAAATCATAGATGCAGAAACCTTTGATTGAGAAACCAAAAGCCCCATGTGGTCATGAACATTTTGGTCCAGATATGAAGTAAAACTCCCTGTGTTTCTTTCATCTGTAAGGCTTGAGACTGCATTGTGCCCTCACCATGGTTTCCTGTGTCTGGGGTGGCCTCGGAATTATTATTTGAACCATCGTCTCCCAGGCAAGTGACTGCCAGGGGGATAGGCAGACAGGGTCTTTGTTTCATGATAGGAGGATCAGACTGAGCTAGGGGCAGCCTGGACACTGCTGATGTCATCTCTGAGATCTGGTGACCTAGACATTGAGAGCGTGTTGACTCTGAGTTGTGGGTGAGGGTGGGTTTGCACTGGGAGGGAGTGGATACTGATGCTGTTGATCACCTTGGCAAAGGATGGGTTCCCTGGGAACAGAGATTATGGTCTGGGCTGAGGAGAGATGTCTTTTCTCCCTTGGAGATATGGCTGTGAGATCTGGGCTATAAGGAAAGGAGATGGGTTTGGCTATACTTTCGGTTGAGGCCAGGCTTGGGTATATCTCAGTAAGAGGCCCCGAGAGAAAGCATCTGGGCCTCATTCTAGGTCTAGAGGAAGGTTTTTCCCGGTGTTGTAGTTTCTTTCTGTTCGTCCTGGACTATAAATAAAATCTCATTAACAGTTGGAGGCCAGGCCCAATACTGCTGTGGGAATTAAGGGAAAGGACTCTTCCACGGAGGAGATTCAAGCCTAAAGGGGAGGCTTGCATCTGCTCTGCCCCTGAGGCTGGTGTATTGGAGCCAACTGCAGGCGAGAGACACCTGGGGCCCCACGACTGCAGGAGAGGCAGGCTGCAGGGACAGCGCATGTAATTGCCACCCCCTCTCCCCCCACCCCCAATTCCCTTAGGTACAGGAAGGTGAGGAATCCTTGAGAAGAGGGGGAGGTTGCAGTCAGAGGTTTAGCAGTCAAGCTGGTAAGGGCTTGGAGACCTGGGTAGGCAAAAAACATTTGTAAACAAAAAAATAAATGGATGGTAACTGAAAAAAAAGAAAGAGAATTGTAAAGAATTATTTTTATTATTTAATGTATGTAGTTGTATTGTTTTTGCAATAAATCAAGACAGCATGGTGACACTATTATTGTTACCCTACCATCTACAAATGTTGTAGTCCCTTAACATTTGACATTAACTCGTTCAACCAAAGTCCATCATAAAAACTGAAGGTGTGTCATCTGTTATAATCTCTTCCACATAAACCTGCTGATTGAATTTTTTCACATCCCAGGTGGGAGTTTCTTGTGTTTTAATATATGCTGGGTCCCTTGTGTAGTTCTGTGAGGTCTCAGCAAGGGGGCATGATGGTCAGAGAATGCAGCCTGCCTTATGAGCTAAAGTCACTGAATTCTTACCATGGTTTGTACAGTAATTTCAATGTTTTTTCATTTTTAGAATACAGCACACATTCATGGTTCTAAATTAAAAGGTAGCAAAAATGAACAGTGAAAATTCTGTCGATGCGCTGCCAGCCTTCCAGTTCTCCTCTTCAGAGACATTTACATTACCAATTTCCTGTGTGTTTTTCCAAAGGTAGTTTATTTGTACACAAGCAAACATCTATATCTATGATGTTCTGCACATTTAAATGCTTGTGGTGAACCTGGCACTCTGCTAAGCATTGTGCATGTTTGGGGTCATTCAGATTTCACAATATACCTATGAATAGGTACTTAGGTCTTGTTAACTAAGGCTCAGAGATGGTGGTGCACTGGATAAGCCAGTAGTTAAATTGTTAGGAATGCTGGGATCTGGTCGACCACAGGTTGGTAGCTTAAAATTGGCTACAGGGGGAGGGAGCATTTGCACCTGTGGAAATTGGTGAATGCTACAAATCACATTCCCTCTCTCCAGAGCTGGTTGTTCAATGTTTACTAGCACACCACTTCTCTGAGAGTTTAAATGACTTGTTCAAAATTACCAACTAAAGGCAGGAGATTCAGAATTTGCACTCAGTGCTCTCTGACTCCAGACCCTGTGTTTTGAACCGGGATCACTATGAAAAGTAGGAGAAAAATGAACTTGAGCTTCCCGCTGCCCGTTCTGGTGATTTTCCAGCCCTGGTACTCTTCAGACTCAGTCTGGGGTAGACTCTCTCTCTCTCTTTCTCTTTCCCTCTCTTTAAACCATTTCATTTTCACGGTTAGTGTCTTAATAGTTTGTTTTCTTTTCATCATAAACTAACCCATGCTTATTGCAGACAAGCTATATGAAGAAAAGCACCACTCTGAAATAATCAGTGCTAACTGGTTTGTCATGTTCTATTGACTTTAGCCTTCGGGTTTCTGATCGCTTGAACTTGATTCCTATATGGTGTCTCTGTTTTGCCTTTGGACGTTTTTCTCTCTGATTTGTACCTTGATATTTCACAGTACCTTTCACTCTGCCTATACACATAGGAGTCCTAGTTGTGACACGGGCTGCAATTCACCCCATGTTAGAGCACTCATGCCTAGCATCAACATTTAAGGTGAAAATCTGATGTAGTCAGATTTGTCCCTGAACCTTGCCTGGTGTGGCAAGAGGCTCGAAACATGAGAGGCACAAGAAAACCAAAACCGGGGAAGGAAGCCACCAATTCACGTTGCCTGATTCACAATCATTAGGATGTGTGTGTCTTTTGAGTGGGATGGAGGACCAATCACACATGCTGTTTAAATTGTTATTTCTCTCCCCGTCATTATCCCCCACCATACATAGTAGTTGGATTGATGTGATTTGAACGTGCAAACGATGTGCTTTCTCTTGCAGCAAATCAGAAATGCCGGAAGAGCGAAAACGCGTAGCCTTCTAAACATCGAAAATGGGTTGTTCGACATTGGTATATTGTTAACTGTAAGAGCTAACAGAATATCATATTTTATCTCTAGACTATATCTGTAAGGCAATATCTGGTTATGTGTGTGTGAGTGTGTGCCTCACTAAATATATGAAATCAGAGCAACTGACTCTGCATCAGGTAAATGAATTGGGGGGATTGAAGAGGAGCCATTTTCTTCACGACATTTCGACAATGAGTAAATGGCACAGAGAAATACAGGCTGTCCCGGGAGGCAGAGCTTGGCCTTGGCTCTGGGCTATGCGAGCCCTGTAGGTTCTGAGCACCAGTGATACAAATTGTGCCAATCTGTTAGAGCAGACCCAGCTTCCCAGTGGTTTTGTGACTGTCGCCTGCCTCTGCTTCTCTTATAATGAAATGGTTCTTGGACAGCTGGGTTATCAGCAAAGAGCTGTGTAGGAAGTGCCCTGCCCAATTAATCAGATGTCATTCTGACCAGATTTCTTTAGCACATTGATTGCTTCATAGTAAACAGCAGCGGATTAATAAGCTAAATTCAAAAAGAGACAAAAGAGAAAGGCATCATTTTTATGTATCCTTGTCTTAAGGCATATTTTCCCATTTCTAAAATTTGAAAAATAACCATCTGGAAAGAATCATATTATAGACAAGGCATGTCATGACATTTATAGCAAATATTTTTGCTGTGAGGATCAGTATTCTCCCATTGCCCCATCAACTGCCATATAATCAGATACCCAAAAAGTATTCAATAAATACAAGGTTCCTGCAATAAATCAATAGTGCAGGAATAATACGTTTTAAGTGTTCACATTTTCCTTTGTTTATCTTTCTTTTTAAACACACATTTGTGCATTGCAAACCTCCTTTAATGTTTGTCTTTGTTTCTGCCTTTCAGCCACCCAGTCTCGGGCAAATGACATTAAACCGCACCACTGCAAAGAGATCTCTGGCATAAATAAATGTATCGGGAGGTCAAGAGGTCAAGAGCATAAATGAGGCAAAGATTTCAAAGAAATCACCGACCAAATGATTTATAAATCATGGAAAACACTGCTCCAGCCATAAAAGAGAAATTAAATTTATACATCATGAGCTTCAGGATGCTTTGGGTTCTGGTGGGTAACTGGGTTAGAAATGGAAGAGCTTATGTCATCCTGTTGTTGGTTTGGAGCCTTGTTATAGCGGCATTTACCCCGGGACTCTAAATCAGGAGGATGGCGATTAAACTCCCCCTCCCTTCTTCTGTGTCTCCAGAAACATTTGCTTTTACCTCTGACCTGGAATTCCCACTACACCAGCTCAACTCTGGAGCGGGAAAGAGATCAATTCACTGGGGGGCAGAAATGATAATGCTGGTGAGTGGAGATGGATATTACCAGGCGTCCCATCAGTTGGCAAAAGAAAGAGTCCTTTCCTACCTTTGTCTACAGGAAAGCAACACAGAATTATAGCATCTGCCCCGGCTGGCCAAGGAATCTGTGAAACCGGGGACTGCTGGAACCTCACAGCCAAACCATCTATAGGAGAGAATAAAAAAGAGCCAGGCTCTGTAAAAAGAACAATAATACTTTATGCTGTAATGATCTGTAACGGGAATCTGTCCAGAACTTTTACAACTTAAAAATATTCCTTTTTTTTTTTTTTGCTGTATTTTCTTGAAAGGCACAATGTCCAGCCATTACTCTCTTCTACCCTCTCTCTTCCATTTCTTTTCCTTCTATGTTTGATGAAAATATCAGATAAGAAACTCTGAAGCTAGAAAGTGTCTATTTATTTTAGCTCTTACATGAATTCGTGAAATATACAAGGTGATCTATACATAAAACTGCAGTAATTTCATGGGGAACTTCCTGAAAACGCACTCAGTTGGGAACGTCACTTCCTAGGCAAACAGATGCGAAGAAGCAAATGACACCATGGGCAGCCATCAGACTTTGAGATTGATTGCTGCTGCTCTTTATGACCTAACCGATGGAGACTTAAATTTGGGCTACATTTAAAGTTTTCCTGGAAACAAATTTTGCTAATTCCACTCAATGGAAACAATATGTTAGTTCCTAGCTTGAAACGCAGATCTGTGGTGATGACAGAGAAAAACAATACACTGTGTCAAGATTCCTTTGCTCTTACGATACAAGGTAGGATTTCAGTGCAGCTCTAAATTTCTTTCTTCCTCCCTCCCGCCTTTCCTTCCTCCTTTCTTTCTCTCTCTTTTCATTTCTTTTTTTGCCTCTCAAGCTTCTCTCTTTAGCTTTTAGATACTTGCAAGAAAAAGACCTTTGGGGTCAGTGAATTTTTAGTTATGTGTTTTGCTTTTTAAATGTAAGATACTTTTTACTAAGCCATTCGGGAGAAGGAAATGTAAAGTAATTTTTTTTTCTTAATCTTCTTTTTCTAGTATTCTAAACCTAAGTGTACGTTAAAAGAAATTTAATCTGCAACTTGCTGATGCATTTTTACTTAAATCATCAAAATTGGATTTTGAGTCACCTTGTTTAATGATAAATCTCTCTAATCCCCCTTTTCTGTATAATTTGGAAGTTAGGTCTCATGGGTGAGGCCACAAGCCCATGTTGTATTTGGGGTTTAGGTTTCTAAGAATTGTTTGCAAAATTTTTCAAGGATATTTTATCTTTCCTATCTAAATACCCCAATGATTCATCTGCCCTTGGAAATGTTTTTCCCCCAAAGAGATTATGTATACAAAGATTATAAAAATAATAATTTTTAATATCTCACATGAGCTATCCCTGCTTTTCTCTGCCATTTTCTTTTTTTCACTTTAAAGAGCAGCAATTCTGAAAACATATTTTGAGATTTTACAGATATGAACATGATACTGCAAATTTTTCTGGTGGTTTTCCCCAAACATTGTCCTAGCAATTGGTTTGAATTATGTCTTCATTACTCAGTAAAGGACAAAAAAGGAGGATATTTATATCTTAGCAAAAATGTATAAATTTGGGGGGAGAATGTATTAAATATAGGATGAGGCTAAGGATCAGTGCACTTGCATTTTGAGGGGAATTGTTAGGAATTCCGAATGGTTTCTGTTGAGTGTGGGTCGGTTGCCCTTTTAATCTCTTCCCATACCAGAGTCCCAGTGTTCTCAGATTCAGCTGTGTGTCTCAGAGTTGGGCTTGAATGTAGTCAGGTCTGTTGTGCCAAGGAAGAGGAGAGACACAATTTCTGCTGCCACCAAAAGAAATTGCTGACACAGTTACAACTTAACACTTTATTTATTTTCACAGAAGTGAGCAACCTGTATTGCCATATTTGCCTTTTCTGGTCCATTGGTTTTTGATCAGATCTCATGGCATTTTTAGCCCATGGTATTTGGCTTACACTGATAAACAAAGTTGTAATCTTGAACACGCACATGGAAAGAGGGCTGAGATATCCTGTAAACAGAAAGTGTGATGGGGTCCATCTATTATCCAATGACTGCTATGGAACATATAACACACACACAACAGACAGGGTGCTCATGTGGTGGGACTCTGAGTATTGAGCAGGTAATGCAAGAATTCAGTAACACTACTCTGATTAGGAAAAAAAATCTAACCTCTCTTACTTGTTGTAGGATGGAATTGCTTTAATAATATTCTCTGACTTAAGAGATCGCAGATACAATTCCTCAGGGCCTGTTTTAAAGAATAGAGAAAACCCTTTTACATTTAATGCATCATGTACCAAGGACAGTTATTTAAGAGTTCTTGATAGTTTATTTTTCCTTTTGTTGTCTAAATACAATAAATTCTTCAATTTCCCTTTGTACTGCTGACAATCTTATTTAATTTGTAGTGAAATCACCTGGAAGCATGGTCTCTGCAGTTAAGAGTTCAAATCCTGCCTCAGCCATGAACAACCATGTAACCTTGTGTAAGCTACTTGAGCTCTCTTTGCCTCAATTCTTTTCTTTGTAAAATGGTAAAAACAATATTACCCACCATACAAAGTCATTGAGATTTAAGTACATCGAAAGCAGAAGAGATCTTGGCACAGGGTTAACACTTATTAAATGTTAGCTGCACTTGCTATTATTATTGCTGTTTAGCAAATTGTTTAGCCCACACTTTTTCCATAGATAGTTAGCTCAAGGTAAACTGGGTCAGCCCATGCTAACGTGCTTCTAAACTGGTTAAGTGTGAATTGCTATTATTACCAAAATACTCCTGAGACCTCCAAAAGCAAATCATAAAGTCAAACATTTAGTTATATATTGGGTGGTACTTGTGTGAGCATAATTATTTTGTGATTGAGAAAAAAGAAAAAGTGGTGTGAAGATCTGATACTGAGGAGAGAACACTGGATTATGAGTTGGATCATGCGCCACCCAAAAAAAGCGTGACCTTGGGCAAATCGTGTGTCCTCCCCGAATCTTGTCAGCCAAATGAGAAAGGGAGTGATGAGACCCACTCTGTGCGTTTCCCAGGGTTTTATGAGATCCAATTAGAAGAAGCATGGGCACAGAAAAGCACTCTGAGAAGATGAATGTGCTGCTCAGGCAGGAGGTGACGCAGGTTGAATGACAGAGCAGATTCCTGCCCATCAATCCTGCTCTTCTGCTGGCTCCTGCTCCAGCCTGGGATGCTGGAGGATGGCCCGACTGCAAAGTCCAGGGCATGCACATGGCCTGTTGATTGCAACGGTACCTGCCGTGCAAAAGGAGCAGGGGTGCATTTTCATGTGTCAATTCCAGCGAGGCAGATAGCTTTGCATTGCAAATAAAAAGACTTTCCTAGGTGCAATGGGACAAATGCCTAGACCCCCATCCTCCAAAACAACATCTAAATATTTGAAGCATTGTGCCCTTTGTTGTCGGAATGATACTCTAGTAACATTTTGTGACAGTGTATTCCTTAGTCAGAGTTGCAGAGTTCAGCAGCCACCCCCCAGAGCCCTGGCAAAGGCAGTATCTGAAAACGCCAGAAGAGAGAGGAGTTAATGTACAGTGAGGAAGAGCAAAGGCCCAGGGAGCCCAGATCCAAGCCAGGAGACTGTTTTCAACAACCTGAGCGAGAGTACGCAAGACGCAGACAAACAAGGAGGACCAGAAATCGAGCCTACACCGCCAATCCAGACGCAGAAATAAGAGGAGGTGGCCCGGTCGGGGTCCTAATCCATCACTCTTTGGAGCCTGCTTAGCCTGGCTCGGGCAGGGAAGTCACGAGCCTGGCACCAGCCTCTCAGGGCCGCCTCCCTGCCTTGGGCAGCAGAAGGGCCTCAGGCTGAACTGTGACGCTTGGGCCTGTGTTCCTCAACAGATGGCACTGTAAATCTGAGATATTCCACGGGAGAAAGACAAATGGGAATCAGCCGAGAAGGCTCGGAGCCTGGCATACAAGATGGAGCAAAGAGAGCCCGGCACCCTTGCCCAGCCGTTCCTTCCTCCTGCTCTTAAATATCACACTTCTGAAGTCATCTCCCACTGGAACTCCCAGCCCCTGAACCGGTTCATAAACACCATAAACACAGCGCTCTCTAGGCAGAGGGAAGGCGAGACCCAAGGCGGTTACCTATAAGTCCAGCCCACGGTCAGGGGTGGGGATGTTTACCTTGAACTTTCAAATGATTTTATACCCACCCCACTCTGCCTGGCGACTTTCCACCCTGACCCCACCCTCCCTCATCATTCATGCATAAACAAGCCCTTCTCTTCTCTCCCCTTTCTCAAACATTTACTGACCACGTGATACCTATAAGGCACTATCATTCATTCCTGCACTGCTGATTTCCCCTCCTTTGGTGAGCGTCTCCTCCTTACCGTGTGCTGTGCTGGGGACTAAGGCTATAGGGGTGAATAAGGCCGTTGTCTTGCTCTCAGGAAGTTCAAGGTTGGAGTCATGGACAGATATGAACCAGGCTTACCAGACCGAATAAAATGGTTGAAGGGCTCTCCCTGCAGAGGGGAGAAGCTCTGTGTGCACTGATAAGATTCGGGGTCCAGCATTATCGTTGCAGTGGTTTAATGAGGCCATTTATGACAACTTTCAATTGGGGTGTTCCAGAATCTCTGGCTTGGGACTGATACATGTAGCTTCAAAAAAACGTATTTAAAATGTTTTTATAGCACGCATACAAAAGATAAAATTCATCTCTTAACCTTTCATGTTCCAGCTTTGCCTGCCTCTTTGAACGCCAAAAGATTTCCAGCCTCTGGAACTTCATGCACACTGTTTCAACTGCACTGCGCCCGCTTCCTGTGTGGTGGCTCACTGCAAGCTTTCAGGTGCCAGGGCAAATAGCATCTCTCCAGGGAGGCAGGGTGGTGCAGTGGTTGAGTCTGGGGCAGGCCTGCTGGGCTCCATATTTGAATCTGCTAATTGCTACTTATGTGTCCTTGGGCAAACTCCTCAACCTTTATGTTAATCAGTCTCCTCCTCTTAAAAATGTAGATTGTCATGCTAACTTACCCCAAAGGATTTTTAAGAGGTTTAAATAAGAAAATGTGTGTGTTTAGAGTAGCATCCAATAAATATTAGCTTTGATTATTCCCGATCACACATCAGTTGGTTCACTCCTGTTCTCCTCTGCATGTTCTCTTTCAGTTTTCAACATAGCATTCGCCACACTAGATCATTGTATATGTACTTATTTATCTGTTAATTATTTGTCTTTCCCACTACAGGGTAAGCTCCATAAGGATAGCACCATGGCTCCTTTATGTACCAAAGTATCCTCAGCACCTGGTAGAATACCTGGATATACTATGATAGATGCTCAATATAAATATTTGTTGAGCAAGTGAATGAATGAAAAAACAAATCAAAGTTTAACCCACATATCCTTGGGTAGAGGGTGTATACAGAAAGTGTGATAAGTAAGCATTGTAGTGAGTATGAGTTCAAAAAAACTGGGGATTGATCTTTGAAGTATGAGGTTTAGAAATCATTCTGTCTTGGTTTCCCAACAACGCAAAGTTCTGGGTGCCACAGATTCCCATAAATTTTTAAGTGTTGAAATGGGCTTCTGGGGATACTCCACTGGGACAGTTGTGAAACATGGCCTGTCCCCAATGGGAAAAGGATGTCTGTAGGAAGGTGGGAAGGTTGCATTGAATCTTCCTAATGAAAATCAATAGCCTAAAAATTAAATTTAGTTGATGCAACTAACTATTCAATCCAACTTGCTCATTAGCAAAAGCACCCCATCTACTGCAGGGATCCTTGTTGCTAAGTTGCTTCAAGAAACAAATTGATTAATGGATTTTCTTTTTCCTACAGCCCTTTCAAATAAGCAGGTCAAGTAGCTACGATTTCATTAGGACCACTCTAGTCAGTGATAGCTGTGCAGTTTGGTTCCAAACACCCAATTTATAGATTGATCCAAACCCCAAGGAATCAATTGTGTTTGGGGGATTTGGGAAGCCATTGCATTGTCATTAACTATCCTTAAGGAATTTCGGGTCATGAAGGGGAGCTGGAAGCTCTGCTGAGATGCAAACACCCATTTTATTCAGTGACATAAAGCACTGGGACCAACACACTCCCCCGTCACCACGTACCCTCAAAACCCCCATGTGTATTAAAGCTGTTTGTGAACATCAGTAGTTTTCTGATAAGAACTTCTTAAATGGAGACTTCGGAAGTGGCAAAATATAGTCATACACTGATTGGAGGTTTGGAAATAACAAAGGAGATGATGGTGAAAACCAAAGGCTGAAATTTGACATGGAAAAGTTTATTTTTGATAATTGAGACTTCTCTTTTTAAACTTAGCCAAGTCTTGAGGTGTCTACTTCATCTACTTTAAGCACCAGCATGACTTTAAGGGATTATAACTTTGGGCTAGTAAAATAAAGGTATCTATATATCTAACTTCAGTTTTACTGTATACATATATATAAGTATATATGTACGTGTGTGTGTGTTTACTGCATACATACTGTTGTGGTACATGTTGTAGACCAATACGGTTAAGTATACCTAGGACCAAGGAATAAGGATGGCTGAAGAAACTTAGGGCTCTACACCAAATAATGCCAAAGCTAGGTGCCTTCAGAATCCAGATGAACTTAATTTTGTAAGATAAACCAATATCAAAAACAGTTTCGGAAATAAGAGTTTTTCCCTGAATGTCCAGGTATAGTGAAAAGTCAATGAATGGCAAACTGGAATTTTGACCAAAGAAACTCAAAAAAGATTTACCAAGTACTATAGTTTGGTTGTTTGGTTCCCTCCAAATCTCATGTTCAAATGTGATCCCCATTGTTGGAGGTGGGACTTACTGGGAGGTGTTTTGGCCATGGGGGTGGATCCCTAATGATTAACACCCTCTCTTGGGAGTGAGTGAGTTCTCACTCTGCTAGGTCCCAAGAGAGCTGGTTGTCTGAAAGAGGCTGGCACCTCCCCTCTCTCTTGCTTCCTGTCTCGCCATGTGATCTCTGCACACGCTGCTCCCGGCTTGCCTTCTGCCATGAGGGGAGGCAGCCTGAGTCCCTCAACAGAAGCAGATGCTGGCACCATGCTGCTTGTATAGCCTGCAGAACCTTGAGCTAAATAAACTTCTTTTGTGTTTATCAATTACCCGGCCTCAGGTATTCCTTTATAGCAACGCTAACCAGATTAAGACACCAAGGTAGCTTTCTTTAAAAGCTAGATAGTATCAAGTGCATTTTTAAAAGCTGGCATAGATCTTATAAGTCCCATTTTTTAAACTTTCACAAATTTTAAAAATGTTTGTTTTCCACTGGCAGAAAAGATGCAAGAATATTCCAGAGGGTTCCCATCTACCCCACCCTGTTTGCCATACTGGAAACATTTCCACGGTACATTTGTCACAACTCATTAACCGAAGCTGATACAAAAGTCCCTCATTTTGCAGATGAGAAAACCGAGTCCCAGAGGGATTAAGTGATTTGCCCAAGGCGACGACAAGGGAGGAATCAGGACCCAATTTCCTCAACTGTCAGCCAAGGTCTCTTTCTCATAAACCGTGTTTCTCTCTCTTGTGATTTCCTACTTTCTCTTTTGCAGCTGATGAGCCCTTACCCAAAAATCTGGTTCAGAAATTCCCGGTGTGAAGGAGAGACAAGCAAAAAGCCCTTCTGGATGAGGCGGACTCCTCCCGCTCACACCCCATCCCGTGGAGACACCTGAGGCATCTTCGAGCAACTCTCAGGGCTCTAAGGAAGACAGTTTGGCAACCTCTCCGCAATTTGATCACACTCGTTGTAAGTTCACCATCTGGCACCATCTGCCCCGTGAGGCTGGAGGTGGGGCTGGAACGGAATAAATAACAGCCCGCGTGAGAAGGGGCGGATCCGCACACGGTTCACTCCTTAAGCTACTCCTTAAGAAGCATTTTCTTAATGCTTTGAGATTAAACTGATTAAAGAAAGAGTGTCCAGTGAGCATCTTTGAGTTCATAAAACACCCCTATTTTCATCTTTAGCACTGTGTGTTCTGGAGGCAGAGGAGAGATTGGTTGAAAGCACATTTGGGTCCTCTAAGACTAAAACTACTTCTTCCCTCCTTTAGTTTTCTCCTTTTGCCAGTGTGGGCCAGAGGACAAGTGACAGATGAAGAGGTGAGGAGAGAAAGACAAAGAGGGAGGACGACACAGAGCCTGAAGTGGCAGCTCCGAATCAGAAGAATCCAGGTCTAATGCCCAGTGTTGCCTTCTATTTACTGTGTGATTGTGGGGGAATTACTCAACCTCTCTGGGACTCAGTTTCCTCATCTGTAAAATGGGAATGATAATCATGACAGCGGCTCCAACATGTTGTTGTGAGAATTAAAAGAGACAATGCATCTAAATTGTTTTGCGCAGGGCCAGACACTGTCAGGACTTGATACACATTACATTGGTTGTTATGACTTTCATTATATTCATAATACTGTCTGTGTTATTGCAGAAGGGAGTTATGCCTGCATATGGATAAGCAACTTTTAAGAAGGCAAACCTGTCAGTCTTCTGTTTTTAGTGGCCCTCCCTAGAATGCACATCTTTTCCAAAGTACTTGCTGTTTTCTTTGTATCTTTTTGATGATTATTTAGTAATAGTAATAATATAATAAAGCCTCAAATTCACAGCATGGCTAAGTTTGCTAGAGAAGTTGAATTGACTAATTTTAGTTTATAGTTTTTTTAAAAAGAGAAATATTTGGCTTTGAGCAATTTAATCAGTCATTTACCCAACAAATATTTATGGAGTGCCTACTATGTGCCAGCACTGTTCTAGGCACTTGGAAGGCACAAAATAAAGATCCATGCCCTAAGGCTCAGCTACACCTAAGATAACATTATAGTAACTTGTATTGTGTATCAGAGCCCTATGGGGCAGGCTCAGTGTCTGGAGAAACATCGCTGGGTGCTGAAACAGCTGGTCCTTCCACTTCTGTGTCCTGCCTCTCTGTTCTGTTCTCTCCAGTTCTGGTGTGCCAGCTTGCCCTGCTCTGGTGGCCTCGCCTCCTTCCTGCCTGCTCAGGGGGCTGCCACCAACCCCAGCAGAGCCACTCTTTTTGACAAGTCAGAACCAGGCCCACCTCATCACTGCCACCCGTAACCCAGCCAGAGGCAGATGAAAAGTGACATTCCAGAACACGAGCAATTCCTCTCTTCCCTGTGGTTTCCTAGGATTACGGACGAACGGGGCAACTTCATCTGGACATTAGACAGAGGCCCTTGGGTTTTCTAACCCCTTCTTGCAGGAATTCCAGCTTCCATTCCCAGGTGAGCTGCCAGAACACTCGGGCGCAAGGTAGCATTATCATTAATCTCCCAACCAGGGCTCCTATTAATGTGTCACTGAAACAACCTATTTTCTCATACCAGTCCCCACCCCTTCAATACACTGGACATGTGTCAAAAAAATCAGAGGCCATCCATATCTTATCTTGCATTAGGAGGAGTCATGTAGAAATGTCCCTTCATTACCAGGACACTCATGTCAAAAAGAATCGACTTATTGTCAACGTTTCTAACCTAACAATGTTAATGGAGCCTTTAGACATCCTTTCTCCTCATTTGTTTCTTAGATGCCTATCAAGGAGACAGTTTCAGGAGTTTCCAAGCTCTGGGGAGCCCTGTGTATGTGTATTAAATGACAGCACTCAGGGCTGCTTATTATGAAGGGAAGGGGTAGGTTGGAGGATTGAGATGGTGGGGAAAAGCGTGCTTTTGGCATGGTGCCAGGGTAGTGAGTGACTCCAAGCAAGACTTCAGGCTCCAAAGATAGCTATTGTTTCTCCCCTCTCCTGCTCTCTCCTCCAGAGTTTTCTGGCACTGCATAACAAATATATTTATCGAGTGAAGGCAGCCTTTAAGGCAGTACCCAGCAGTGTTTAAAATACCTCCCTCTCTCTCAATTCATACATGTGATCACTCTTTTTTTCGCACCACCCGAGGCAGAGGATGATATAGGGAAAGAAACCACTGGCTGGAGAATTTTCTGGGGCCTTCAGAAAGCGCCTGGTACCGGGTAGGAGAAGTTTCAGGTCAGGGCTGATCTTGGAGGAAGCTGCTCCCTGCCAACGTGCCCTTGGCTATCCGGTGTTGATCAACAGTAATGAGATGACAGGTGGATATTAGTGACTAAAGCCATAAGCCATTTCCCCTGCAGAAGCTACACAAACGCCTTGTCCTAACAGCATGAAACTATTGGAATTTTTCTAGGAAATGCCCGTGGGCTCTTACAGTAAATCTCTTTCGAGTATGGGTAATTCATTTTTCTTTCTTTTAAAGCACAATGAATGTGCTCCTTAGGTCTGTAGTCCTAATCGACCCCACTCCCAGGCAGTTGAACTCTGTCCGGTCAGCGTGATTCAGAAAGATGTAACCATTAACCATGTACAGTGGACTTTCATATCCTCCAGCGGGTATCTGGCACTGGCACCCACACACCCCTCCAGTGCAAGGGACAGAGGAAGACAGTGCTCTGCCTTCCACTTTGGAAACTGACAGGGTCCGGGTTTCCCTGTCTTCACGCCCGGGCATCTAGGGAGTGGCTCGATGTAGGCTCAGCCAACTGGGCATTCCCACCTGGACCTTTGGGTTGTGAGCCAGGGAGTAAATTTGGAGGGTATTATTCATGGTGGTGGCATCTTGTGGCAGTGGCTACAGCTTTCTGTGGTGATGGCACTGATCTCTAGCAGTGGCTGTATTCTCTGCAGGGGATTCCTTTTGTGAGTGGCTGTGGGGCCCTTGGATATTGCTTGTTTTTCTGGTTTTCCAGCCTTTGGGCTGATACTCTGAGTTACTTGATAGCTCTCTAAATGTACCTTTCTGCTAAAGTGAGCCAGAGTTGGCTTCTGACCACTGGAGATGCTTTATCTTATGTAAGTCCCCTTCAGCACTAGAGGTGTGAGATGCCAGACATCCCTTGCCACATCTACTAAAGGAGGAAGCGGAAGCTCGGTAAGCGCGATGACTTGCTCATGTTTTCACTAAGAAGGGGCAGAGTTGTGAGATCCAGGTCAGGCCGGTGGCTTATTTAATGTTATGTGGCCTGGACCTGGCTAAGGAACTTGTAGGGACCAGTCTTTCAAGAATAACTGGACTCCATATTCAGCCTGCAGGGTATATTATTTGGTGGGCGAGAGACTATGTCCTACAGTTCATTAGGGCATTTACAATACAGAAATAGTAGCTGTTTTTCAGGAGACCAAGCTCAAGGCTGGAGCCCAGTCATCACCTGGCCTATCTTTCTGTCCAAATCGATCCCGTCATTCTGTGTTCTTGAAGGGGAGCGTAGCATGGAAGGACATGGCGGAAGATGGGATCTAAAAAGGACGGAAAGTGGAATGTCATTGATGTAATTTATTTAGCTTTCAGCCAACATGCACAGAATGGATACTCTGTGCCAGTAACATGCTAGGCACCTGGCATCAATCTCATTGCATCCTAATGGTTAACAATACGATCCAGGTGCTATTATTGCCCCTAATGTACAGATAAGGACCCTGAGACTCAGGAAGGCTAGGTTCCTTGCCCCAGATCCACAGCCAGGAAGCCACAGCACCCAGCACACCTGACGTCATGGCCCCAGCTCCTCACGAATATGCTATATACCGACGGGGCTTGTTGACATTCGGGTCTGGGGTTTATGGATGATGGTTGGCTGCTTTTGAGAACATTTCATTACAAGAGAAAAAAAAGATAGAATTGCTTATGTACTTCCAAGATCATGGTCTTAAAAGAGATATCCCTTCCTCTACTATTTTTAATTTTTTGTGGGAAAAAGCTGAAATTTGGAAGACTTGGCAAAGAGAGTGTTAATGTGCTAACATCAAATGAATTCCATGGATTTTCTATTCATTAAGGCCCATTTCCCTGCACATAACTCACCTCAGCTTGGTTATACTACTCCAGGGTACGCTAGTAAAAGGAAGAAAAACAGGGAAGCCAGCCAGAAAGAGGTGTTTTTGGCTGCAAAAATCAACTTACACCTACCAACAAAGTAAAACAGAAAGACTTTGCCAAACAGTAAATATCAAGTTCATTGCTTAAGCCCCAGAAGAACACATATTAAGCAATTTATGATCCCTTTTTGAGTCTATGGTCACCTGATACTACTTGGCTGGAATCTGGGGAATTGAAATTCAGCAATTGGAAAGTGAATCAAAGTAGAAATTCTGGTCCTATCAGAGCTTAGCTAAAATACTGGGGGATGGGCAAAACATGAAAGTCCTTTGCCTTGGACAATGAAACGAACATTTATTTCTTCATTCTATTGATTAATTTACTACACACCTACTCCGTACCAGGCAATCTTTTAGCACTAGGGATAAATCAGTCGCACGTGAAATATCCCTCTCTTGCGGAGCTTACATTCTAGCCAGGGAAGATGGATAAAAATAAGAAAATAAATAAATGAATAATTTCAGAGAAGGATAAATAACGTAAAGAAAATAAATCAGGTGTTGCAATGGATGGCAAATGACAGGTAGAGAGGGAGTATTTGAGGTTGGAGGGTCTAGAAGGTCTCCCGGTGGCCTGAATCTTAAGGAAAAACCTGCCATTCAGAGGTCTACAGCAGGACTTTCTGGACACGAGCGTCAGCAAGAGCAAAGGACCCCAGGGAAGGGAACTTGGTGTGCTAGAGAAGTGGAAAGTAGTGTGGACCAGAGCAGAGGGAGAGAATAGAAAGGGGGAGGGGTTGAGGTCAGAGGTCAGCATAGCCAGATCCTACAGGGCCGTAGGTCCCCTCTGTCCCTTACCCTAAGAGCAATGAGAGGCACTTCATTGGGAGGGGATTCAAGCGGAGTGTTGACATGTCTGATTCACAATTATTAAAGGCTCCTTGGGCTGTCTTAGTAGAGGGTGCTTTGGAGATGCGTAGAATAAAAGCAGGAAGAGGGGAGAGAACAGCCCATAGTGGTGTCAGTGTCGCTGGACCGCAGTGCGTGTGTCCTGAAGGTCACAGCCAGAGTGGTTTTCAACCCTGGATGCACATTTGAATAACTTCTGAAACTTCTTAGAAATACAGCTACCTGGGGTCTACCCCTGGCCATTCTGACTCGGTAGGTCTGGAAAAGACATCTGTCTTTTAAGAAACAAACAACAGGCATAGGCATAGCCAGGATTGAGAACCACTGGCATAAAAGCGTTCTCACACTCACTCTCTCTTTTGATTTTCCTGTAATCTGTGAAGTAACTGTTACCGTTATGTCCATTTCATGGATGAAGACACTGAAGCTCACAGAGGGCAAGTGACTTATTTAAGGTCACGTAACTAGTGAGCAGAAGCAAGAATCCAGTGCTTTACATGCAACCCAATGCTCTTTCTCTTACCCACCACATATCCCTGAAAGTAGCCAGCAATTAGGTTACCGTCTTTGAAAAATTCCAGATACAGAAGGGTGCTTACCCCCAAGAAGCAGCAAACAGAATGGAAATTTGGAGACAAAGTGGGAGCCCATGGCTGGAGGGTGGAATGTGGAGGCCATTTGGAAAGGGAAGACTGGGCGTGTGCTTCTCTGAGTGGCAAGTAAGCTAAATTTGCACCCTCCCTGACCCTCCCCACCCACCTCTCTGCACCTCTCTCTGTGAAGACAATCACTGACACCTTTCCAGGGACGCATGCCCTCTGTCTATTTACAATGAAACCAATGTCAACAAGGAGAGACACTGGATTTGTGAGAAGGGACATTCCTCCAGTCTGTTCTTCATTTAGCAGCCAGAGAGATCTTTCCAAAATGAAAATCTGATCATGGCATTCCCCTGCTTAACACTCTTCAATGGCTTCCTATTGCTCCTAGGATAGTGACGAGCCCATTAAAGGGTCTGCAAGACCCTAGGAGATATGACCTTTAGCAGAACTCAACCTCATCTTGCCCTATGTTTGAAATCTCTGCTCCAGCCACACATAATGTTTGCAGTTCCATGTGGCTACTGTACTCCAGCTGCCTCAGGGCCTTTGCACGTTCTTTCTTTCTTCACCCAAAAAACTCTTCTGTTCCTATTTCCCCTAGTTAACTCCTTTACATTTCAGAACTGCATCATTTTCCCAGATCAGCCTTCTCTGACTATCCTGATTAGGTTAAGTCCAAGCTCTTTCCCATTAGTCTATAAACTTTATGAAAGTAGGCCCTTGCCTATTTTTGTTCATTATTGTGTTCTCAACAACCTTATGAGATACGTTCTGCCATTATTCCCACTTAAATATGGGAAACACAGATACAGAGAGGTTTTATGACTTTTAACAGTTACATAGCTGGTAAGCAATGGAGCTAAGGTGGAAACCTAAGTAATTTGTTTCCAAAATCAGTGCTTTTAACTACAGTGCTATCCTTCTCCTGCACGTAATAGGCACTCAGTAAGTATCTGTTGCATGAAGAAATGAATGAAGGTATGAATGAATGAACACAGGGTTCCAGAAATCCAGAGTGGAATTCCAGAGACTAGAGTTCAAGTCCCAGCTCTGTGACTGACACCTCCGTGTAATTTTGTCCTTGAAGACCTTCGTTTCCTCGTTTCAATGAGGGGAGTGGAGACAAACAAGCATTAGGCACCAACAGCCTATGACTCCAAGCTGGCAGGACTTAAAAGGCCCCATCTGGATTCAGCTCTTGGGTTCTGAAGCTTTAATAAATGACCGACACAGAGAGCTTATTTGCTAGATCGCAAGGGAACTCAGGGCCCCTGGGAGATGAAAAAATAAAAGGAAAGACCATCTGAATGGAACGGACGTCGGGCTTCCAGACCAAGCCAGTAGGAAGTTGTAGGCCCCTCTCTACCTATCATTTTAGGTACTGCATGAGGTGGGATTTAGGGCATAGTTATCGACCATCAGCTCTTTCTTGAGACATATTCCTTGTTAGCGGTCGCGAATGCCTGCTGGAGAAACCGGAGTAAATTTTTTTCCCCTTTTCTAATGTAGTTATACAAAAGTCTCGTTGCATTAATACTTTTGAAATTGCGCTGTAACCGAAGCCACAGAAAACTGCTCACCAGGGATCCTGGGCCTTGCAAACAAGGCTCTCTAAGCCTGCATGAAAAATGCAGACGTGCCCCTCTGTTGCTAGTTAAGCTTGCTGGGACTTTAATGCATGCCTCCTACAGCATTTTAGACCCAGGCCCCAGGCCCGGGCCCCCACCCCTACCCCCAAGGCTGCCACCAGGGTCCTATGTGCCTCCTAAACACTTGGCTGCAGCACTTGGGACATTTTATTGGGGCAACTTTACTGGAAGGATCCAATTACAGGGTATGGCAAGTTAGATTCAGTGCCCCGGTTAACAATGCTACAGAGAACACTGAGGTTCCTGTAGCCCTTCCTGGCCTGAAAGAAATGAACACAGGTAATGGCAAACAGCCCCCGAGACGGCTGCTGCTTCTGCACACCAACACTCCATTGGGTTTTTAAAAACCTTTGTGTGTTTATTCACACATAAAAAGCAATACATCATAGTTGCAAGGGGGGAAAAAAGTCAAATAATAGGAAGTAGAAATAATAAAAAGTAAGCTTCTCCCCTTAAAATCCCACATACTTCCCCTGAGGTAGGCACTGTTTTCAGTTGGTTGTATATCCTTCCAGACCTTTATTACATTTACAAACAAAATCATATTATAGTTAAAAGTTTTCTGTCCACCTTTTTCTGCAACTTTATTTTTTTTCCTTAACAATATATCATGGACATTTTTAACAAAGACACATACAACTCCACTTTATTCTTTTTAACTGATGTGTTGCAGCTCCTAGTGTGGCCATATTACCATTCTCTTAACGGCTTTCCCTGTTGATACATATTTAAGATGTTTCCAAAATTGTGTCTGTTACAAATAGTGCTGTGGTGAATCTTTGGAGTTGCTTTGAACACAGTTTGCACACACGAAAGAATTTCTGTAGGGTAAATTCCAGAGAGTTATTCAGAGTATTAAATAAAAATATTAGTTCTAAGACATTCAAATTCCACTTTCCCTAGAGCTCAGGCAAACCTTCTGAGGGGCTTATTTTTTAAAAAAAAATTTTTTTTAAATAAATAATGTTACAATCACATGACATAGATCCACGTATTTTCTCTCTCCTAACTGTCCCTCCTTCAGCTAGTTCCGCCGCCAACCCCACAGGTAACCACTGTTACTAACGTCTAAGGATTCTTCCAAAGCTTTTTGTGTACAAACAAGCAAATGCGAATGTGCTTTTATTTCTTCCCTAATCTTCACGTAAAAAGTGACGTATTTTACCCACTGCTCTGCACTTGCTGTTTACTCTTATCCGTCCACTAATGAGCTTTCTCATTAGTGTTCTAAAATTTAATTAATAGACTTTATTTTTCAGCGAAGTTTTCGGGGTATAGAAAAATTGAGTGGAAACATTTATTACAATGGATGAACCAGTATCTACGCACTATTATTAACAAAGGTCATAGTTTTCATTGGGGATCTGTCTGTTGTACATCTCTACGAGTATAGACAAATGCATAATGCCATGAATCCCCCTTGCATAGTCCCATACAGAATGGCTTCATCACCCTCAGAGTACCGTGTTTCACATATTCATCCCTTCCTCACTCCGAATATCTGATAACTGCTGATCTTGGTTACTGTCTCTATCGTTTTGTCTTTTCCAGAATGTCATATAATTTGGATCACACAGTTTGTAGGCTTTTCCTATTGTCTTCTTTCAATTAACAATATGCATATAAAGTTTCTTCATGAATTTTTATGGCTTAGTAATTCTCTTTTTTTATTAATCGCTGAGTAATATTCCATTGAATGGATGTACCACAGTTTCCATTAACCTATTGAGGGACATTTTGGTTGTTGTGACGGATTACAATAATTGATTTTCTAATGCCAAGGCAGCTTTGTATACCTGGAATAAATCTCACTTGGTCACAGTGAAGAATTCTTTTATAGATTATTGGATTTGATTTGAAAATATTTTGTTGAGAATTTTTGCATCTATATTCATAGGATATATTGGTCTGTAATTTTCCATTGTGAGCCACCATGCCTGGCCATCTTGTAATATCTTTGTCTATCCAGGATAACACAAGAGGTGCTGGACCAGCATTGTTTTTTTGTGGCTGAGTAGTACTCCATGGTGTACATATACCACATTTTATTAATCCACTCATGTATTGATGGGCACTTGTGTTGTTTCCACATCATTGCAATTGTGAATTGTGCTGCTATAAACATTCAAGTGCAGATGTCTTTTTTATAGAATGTCTTGATTGCTGGATCACATGGTAGTTCTACTTGTAGCTCTTTGAGGTATCTCCATATTATTTTCCACAAAGGTTGTACTAGTTAAGAATTCTAGAATAAAATGTTGGAAAAACTCTTATAGACATTGGCCTAGGCAAAAAATTTATGAAGAAGACCCCAAAGGCAATCACAGCAACAACAAAAATAAATAAATGGGACCTGGTCAAACTAAAAAGCTTCTGCACAGCCAAAGAAACTGTCATGAGAGCAAACAGACAACCTACAGAATGGGAGAAAATTTTCGCATGCTACACATCTGATAAAGAGCTGACAACTAGAATCTATTTGGAACTCAGGAAAATCAGCAAGAAAAAACCAAACAACCTTATCAAAAAGTGGGCAAAGGACATGAACAGAAACTTTTCAAAAGAAGACAGACTAATGGCCAACAAACATATGAAAAAATGCTCAACATCTCTAATCATCAGGGAAATGCAAATCAAAACCACAATGAGATATCACTTATCTCCAGTGAGAATGGCTTTTATCAAAAAGTCACAGAACAATAAATGTTGGCGTGGATGCAGAGAGATAGGAGCACTCCTACACTGCTGGTGGGACTGCAAACTAGTGCAACCCCGGTGGAAAGCAATATGGAGATACCTGAAAGCGATACAAGTACATCTACCATTTGATCCAGCAATCCCATTACTGGGCATCTACCCAAAAGAACAAAAGACATTCTATATAAAAAAGACATCACTCGAATGTTTATAGAAGCACAATTCACAATTGCAAAGATATGGAAATAACCCAAGTGCCTATCAATATATGAGTGGATTAATAAAATGTGGTATATGTATATCATGGAGTTCTACACAGCCACAAGAAACAGTGGTGATCTGGCACCTCTTGTATTTTCCTGGATAGAGCTG
>CAUYRT010103884.1:0-25691 GCA_963574885.1 Lepilemur ruficaudatus
GTGGCGCATGCCTGTAGTCCCAGCTACTCGGGAGGCTGGGGCAGAAGGATCGCTTGAGCCCAGGAGTTTGAGGTTGCTGTGAGCTAGGCTGATGCCACGGCACTCTACAGCCCAGGCAACAGAGTGAGACTCTGTCTCAAAAAAAAAAAAAAAAAAAAAATCAGTCAAGCATGGGGGTGCATCCCAGCTACTTGGGAGGCTGAGGCAGAAGGATTGCTTGAGCCCAGGAGTTTGAGGTTGCTGTGAGCTAGGCTGACGCCACAGCACTCTAGCCCGGGGAACAGAGTGAGACCCTGTCTCAAAAAAAAAAAAAAAAAAAAAAACAGTCAAGCATGGTGGTGCATCCCAGCTACTTGGGAGGCTGAGGCCGAAGGATTGCTTGAGCCCAGGAGTTTGAGGTTGCTGTGAGCTAGGCTGATGCCACGGCACTCTACAGCCTGGGCAACAGAGTGAGACTCTGTCTCAAAACAAAAAAAAACAAAAAAAAAACAAAAAAAAACTCCAGATTGGAATAGTGGAAATCAGGAATGGAGCTGAACTTAACAGAAGCTGAAACGATGCTTTCTCTCTAGGCTTGGTCTAGAAGGGCTGTGCAAATTCATAGGCCACTCTCTCCGAGGCATCAGGCTCTGCCTGGGGCATATGCCTGGTGCTGGGACTGGAGGTCAGGAGACCCAGTGTTCCAGCCCAAGTGGCCTTAGACTGGTCATTTTACCTTTGTGGGCTTCAATTATAACATGCAAGAGAGATGGGGCGGGGGGGGGGAGGGACAAAATCTCCCAAATCAGAGCGCCCGCTGGGATCCTAGGGAAGCAGAGACCCAGATCTGCTCTGGGGAACCACAGTCTCCCCCGCAGGAGAACCATACGAGGCAGGGAGCTGTGTGGTTCCTACCCAAGCATTACAGCCTCAGAGTGTAGGGAGGCTTCCTAGAGAGCCGAATCCCAAAACACACTAGACCCCTAATTCACTGCCAGCCCTTGGTGTGTCATTGTCCCTTTCTTCACAATAGGTGCCAGAACCTCTATACTTTGTGAGATGGTAGAAGGCCAAAGGAGATGTGACTGGTGAGTTTTCCGGGACCAGTGTTTCCAGCTCCCTGCAGTTGGCAGTCTGTCACACTGATTGCCTCCCAGCAGAGGAGAGAGAAGACAGTCAATGGGATAGGAAAGGCCCCTGGGAATCCTACTCAGATTAGACTCTCTTGTCTGGGTCAGGCAGGACATCTCAGCTCTGCCAAGCTATCCCTTGGAAGGGTAGAGCCTGCCGGGGTAGCTTTTAGATGGGGTGGGGTACAGCTGGTAAAAACCTAGCCCACTCCCTCCATCCATCCTGCCCCACCCCGGGAGAAGCCCCTGTCATAACATAGCCTGAGGGAGGGCTGCACAGGCTTCCAGCTTCCCTCAACTGTGTGCTTATTCCAGCCTCCCAGGTAACCCTGACGGAGAAACCCCGGGGTGGTATGGGAGTAAGTGAGGGATAGAGCCAGAGCCTGGGTCCCGAAGTCCTGAATGGGAGCCCACCTACATCTAGAGGTCTGGTACTAGCTGTGGGAGGATGGGCAAGTCCTGTTCTTCCCCTGGCCTTAGTTTCCCCACTAGGGGGCTAGACTGAGTGGTCACTCGGGACTTTCTAACCTAGCCTCCTTTGACAGAGGTGCTAGACCAGTGGCTACCTAGGAAGACCCGGAGGCAACAAAATTTTCTTTTTATTGGGAGGGAAGAGGCAAGCCAGAAGGCACCCAGCACTCACCTGTGGCTGTGAGGAGGTGCTGACCTGAGCTGGGAAGACTGGACTGTGGAGCCAGGGACCCCCAAGGAGGATCAGAGAAGGCTCTTAGGAGCTGTCACCTTCAGGGTGAGGGTGAAGGCACTGCCACCTTTATAGGCAGGCTCATGCATGTGGCCACACCTCCTGGAGCACGGTGAGGGGACAGAGGGAGGGGCAGCCTGAGGAGGGCTGATTGCTCCAGGATATGAGGGGGACTGGCGGGGTGAGGGACAAGAACTCATCCAGGTGCCAGCACGTAAAGGGGTGAGGGCTGGGGACACCTGGGACCCCTAGTTCCAAGGCACCCCAAGGGCAGCCAGAGCCCAGCCAAGGTGGAGGTTTGAAGAAGTCCCTGGACAGCCCGAAGAGAAAGGCTATCAATCCTGGGGCACGGGGACTCCTCTTCATCATTTTTGCACCCCCTTGAACATCAAGCGTGCAAATGCCTCCCCCTCACTGCTAGCCAACCGGGGCCAGGCAGGCAGGGGCGGGGCTGCCGGCTGTGACCTTCCCCCAGGTCTGAGTCCCCACTCCGCTGGAGTGAGAAGCGTGGCGACCTCGGCCCTGAGGTCACCGGGGCTGGAAGGTCAGAGGCTCCGCTGGGCTGGCCCTGTCCCCCCAGAGCCCCGGCGACTAGCACAGGCGCGCGCTTCTCGCTTGAGGGAGCGGAAGGGATGGCGGACGTGCAGTCCCCCCGAGGGCTTGCTGGCGGCTCGGCGCGGCCTCTAGGGTCACCTTAGACGTGCTGCAACCCCGGATCCCTCCAGCGGGGACCCACCGGCCATTGAGGGCCCCTCTTGGCTCCCAGGACTGCAAGCGCTTGGGTTGGAGGGCAGAGAAATCGGGAGGCTGGGGGCCGCGCGGCCAGCAGCGGGTGGCCGAGGGAAGGGTTGGAGGGAGACCCCGGGGACCGCGGAGGGGCGCCTGGCGCGGAGGCTCCCCGGGCTAGCGTACGTGCCTCTGCCACATCCCTCCAGGGGCAGAGGTCAGGCGGCCCATCCCCGCCCCACCTGGCCCGGGGCGCGGTGCCCAAGAGTTGCGTGACAAGGGCCCGGAGGCCCGCGCAGCCACCCAGCCGCCCAACTCCCCTGCCAGGCGCGGGTCTTGGCACAGTCACGCGAGGGGGGAGGGGGGACTTGGGAGGTGGGGCTCTTAAAGGGCCAATCTCTCAAGGTGAGAGTGGAGGGAGAGGAGCCCTGAAACGTCGCGGGTGGGCAATTGGGTGGGGTGTTTGCGGTGCAAAGGGTCAAGGTTTGCGTGCGGAGCTCGGCTTCTGCCTGCGAGGAGTAGGCGCCTGTGTGTGTCCGCATTTTGGGTCCACGCCTGTGGCAGGACACGGCAGCCCCAGCGGCGCCCGGCACGCCTGGCTGGCTGCCTGCGACGCGGCCCCTGCCCCTGCCAAGCCCTCCCGATGTAGAATGCCCAGGGAGAAAAGTCATATTTGAGTGTCACTGTAGCTCAACCTGTCCCCAACTAACATCACCACTCGCCATCTCCGTCGTGCTCCCCAACCCAGCAAATAGCACCACCCCCGTCCATCTGCTGGTACCGACCAGAAAACCACCTCATGCCGCCCTCACCTCCCACTCCAGTCAGATGCCACCTCTTGCATTGCACAAATGTTTGCAAGTATTTACCAAGCGCCTACTATGTGCTGGGCGCTGATCTGAGGCTCTGGCGATTGGCAAAAAGGGAAACAAAACCGAAAACGCTCCTGCTTTCCTGGAGCTTACGTTCTGGCGGAAGGATAGAGGTAATAGGCCCCCAAATGCAGAGTGTCAGGGCAAAAATGCCATAGAAAAAATAAAGCAGAAAAGGGGTAGGAATTATGTGAGGGCAGATTGTAATTCAAAATAGGGTGGTGGGGAAGGCCTGTAGGAGACGACGCAGAGCAGAGGCAGACGGAGTGTGGCATGGAGAATCCAGGCGCACGGGTGGCTGGATGGAGCCTGCACCAGCAGAGGGAACAAGGCCAAAGGCCCTGCAAGTGGTTGGCGAGGAAGGGAGTGGTACCGGAGGCGCTGGAAGTGGGTTAGGGGGGAAATGTGACTGGGGAGTTCTCCTGGCCTTGAGTGAGGGGATGGGATGCTGTGGGGGACATCCCTGCCCCACTGAGAAACATGGGACTTTCCCCACGTGATATAGAGGCATTGCCGGGGTCTGAGCGGGGCAAGATCGCTCTGGCTGCTGTATTGAGAATAGGCTGACGGGGCAAAGGCTCATTTCCTCACTTTAACATCTGTCCAGCTGTATTGCCGCACCCGTGCAGGCCCCCAGCATTGCTTCCTAGCCTCCAAACCGTTCCCATTTATCTCTCGCTCCTTCCAATTCTTTCTCCTATCACATCCAGAGTGGTCTTTTCAAAAACGCAGAATCTCACTCCATCACCACCTTCCTTAAACCCCTTTGGTAGCTCCTGCCACTCTGAAGATAGAAACAAGAATCTTTAACAGAACCCACCAGGCCAGCCTGCCTCTACTTCTAACGTCTCCTACTTCGAGTCTCAGATAAAACGTTGCATCCTCTGGGCTGCCTTCCCGACCCTCTCTCTCCACAGCGGGTTAGATTTCTCCTGGTCTCCGCTTCCAGCACTTCTCCATGGCAATTCTCAGAACATTTGACCCTCACCATGACCCTGACCCAATCTGCCCCTTCTTCCTCTGTGCTCTAACATGGAAGACCAAGCTGCAGGAAATTGATCTGATAAGCCGAGTCCTGGCAGGATATGAATGACTGGTAACGGAGTTAGACACCGCTGTACTGTAGATGGGACAAATGGCGAGAGTGATGTTGAACCCAAAGTGCTGGTGCTATCTATGATGGTGGAATTTAGGCAACAGAACAGGCAGGGGACACGGAGGTATTGCTGGGCTCTCTCGGCATCCTTCCAATCTTTCCACCTTCAACACCTTTGCTCAGCCTAAGGAGCTTCGTGGCACCCAAGAGAGGTCTGTCCTTCAATCCTAGTTGGAGGTAGGGCCACAGAGAATAGAACAAGCGGATGTGGAAGCCATGGCAAGGAAGTGGGAAGCAAAGCACCCCTAGATCCCAATCCTGCTCTGTAGGCCAACCTCTCCTCCAAGGCCCCGGCTCTAGAAAATGATGGTAGCCTGGTCTTCACGGCTGGGAGACCAAAGCAGGGACCCAGGAAGCCCCTTCTCTTGGCTGAAGGTGCACTGCTTTGCTCATGTTCTTTAAGGAGCTCTTGACCTCAAAGAAATTCATCAGCTAATAAAGCCCGTTCCTCTCCCACTTTTTTGCTGGACAGACTAATGCCAGAAAGAAAAGGCCCAAGTACACATGGCAAATCAAAGCAGAGCCTAGAACTCCTTTGCTTCCAGGCCAGGGGTCTTTCCACTATGATTTACTGTCCCAGACTATTTGCAAAGTCCCAGAAGCCAAAGGTAGAAAAGCTCAACCCCCGGCCAGGGCCCCCATCTCCCCAGACCCCTGGCCTAGTGCCCTGGGGTTACAGGAGGTATCGCACTTGTCATTGCCAACCCCATCTCGGCTAATAGCCCACAATGACCGGAAGGGGGCCCGCACAGAGCACTGGGCGGAGAAGGAGGGAGACAGGCAGGAGGTTACAGGACCTTGGCCTGAAGCGAACACTCAATCCTGGGTCAAAGTTTGCATGCCTTTGCGTGAGAAGTTCTTTGGCTAGGATTCCCTAGTGACTGATACCAAGAACAGGGGTGGGGGGCTGGGGAGGGGAGAGGCTCTGGGCTGGAGGCATGGAGATAGCCAAGGGTCTTGACCCCACAGTCATCCAGCCTGGAGCCGTCAGTCAGCACTGCTATGGGCTGTGTGACAGGGGACAGGGAGATAAGCAAGACCCACAGCAAGCCCCTGTCCCATGGGAATGGGAGCCACGTGCCAAACAGGACCTGTGCTGAGTCTGGAGATGCTATGGGAACTGTAAGGAGGCTGGGGGCGGGGTGGTGGGTAAAGGGACTCTCCAGAGAGTCATGAACTAGAGAAGAGTCATTGAGTCTGATGAGTATAGAAAGGGCATTCCTGGCATGGGGAGGGGGCAGGACATGAGCAAAACATGGTAGTCAGAGGCCAGGGTGACACAGTCTGGGAAGAGTGCAGTGTGGGTGGATGTGGAAAACTGGGACTTTTCTCCCAATGTGTCCTCACGCCACCCAGCCACCCCCTATCCCATAGGAGCATACTTCCCTCCTCTCTTGCCTGTGCCCAGAGAGCCAGACAGACCTAATTTGCAGGACCCAAGGCTCAGATGGGGTAGCCCTTGGCTTCCTGGCTCTTGACTGCTATTGTTAAGGTGACAGTACTTTCCCAGGACAGCCTTTGTCTAAGCCTCTTGTCCTGGAATAATAATTAAATTATTAAAAGTGCCCTCTCTCACTTTCAAAAGATCCTAGTTTGCTAGCACTCTGGGAGACCGAGACAGGAGGATTGCTTGAGGTCAGGAGTTCAAGACCAGCCTGAACAAAAGCGAGACTCCGTCTCTACTAAAAATAGAAAAAATTAGTGGGATGTGGTGGCACAAGCCTGTTGTCCCAGCTACTCAGAAGGCTGTGGCAGGAGGATCACTTGAGCCCAGGAGTTTGAGGTTACTGTAAGCTAGGCTGACACCATGGCATTCTAGCCCAAGTGACAGAGTGAGACTCTGTCTCAAAAAAAAAAGAAAAAAAAATCCTAGTTTGAATAATGAGTTATACGGTCACCCCAGTGAGTGATAGTGGACATCTAAAGGTTTTGTAGGCCCAGCATCTATTCCCTTCTTCTGGCAATACTATGTCCATTGTCCTTACAGGACCAGCCCTCCTGTTCTCTCAGCCATTGTGGTTGGTGGAGCTGACCCTGCCTCAGGCAGCCCAGTGAGAACCCTGTGGGGCTTTTGATGAAATCACTGGAAAAGAGAGATTCTCCTTCCAGGGGTGGCTATGCTGGTTAGAAAATACATCTGGAGCTGCCAGTAGACATTTTTTAAGAAAATCTTTTATAGAATGATGTCTATCCAGACGGGAGCAGAACTAGGAGATGAGGGGAGAATGGATGACATTAAGCATCTAGATCCGGCTATTCCTGAAGCCAGTGCAGGTCACCCATAGAATATCCCTGTTGTACAAACCACTGTCACCACTACCTCCGCCCTTTTCTTCTCCTTTCCCCTTTTTCCTTCTTTTCCACTGCCTCTTTCCCTTACTCCTTCTTCTCCTTCTCCTCCCCTTCTCTTCCTCTTCTACTATGAGTTGGGCTTGGGGGACTTGCAGCTGCAAGGATCATAACCCAAACCTGCCAGCCAGAAAGGCTTTCCCAGCAGAGCTCTTCGAGCGACCGAACCTCAGCACCAGACACAGGCCACGGGAAGACCTACCCGGGCTGGACAGAGTCCTAAGAACTTACTCCTATCTAACAGCTTTCCCCGGTCTGCCCCTGTGCCAAAATGGCCACCAGCAGAGCCACTTTGAAGGCCAGTTGTTCCTCCAGAGGACCCCATGATGGTGTTGAGTTGGTGGCTGGTGAGCCTGGGAGAGAACCCACGTGTGGGCGAGTTGATCAGTTGAGCCTGTGCCGTGTCATTGCAGCAGGCCGGGAGCAGAGCTCACGCCACGGTGGCTGGAGGCTCCTTGGCTCCAAGTGAATGGCCAGGACCAGGCGGCTGCCAAGTTTCTGCCTCGCCATTTGCTCCCTGCTCCTCTCAGCCCCCAGCCCTGTAGTTCCCTGGTGAGGAAGAGACGCCAGCCTTTCTGAGTTCAGGCCGGGCGGAGTTGTCCTCAGGAGGGAGCCTCTGAGGGAGCTCGGGGAAAACAGTCCTTCCAATGCCTGCGAGGCCTCTCCGGAGCTGGCTACCACTACCTCTCTGACCTCCATGCCTCTGACTGTCCCTCCCAGGGCTCACTCCTCTCCAGGCACAAAAGCCCCTCTGATGTATCTGAGATGCTCTGGGCAAGTCCCTGCCCGTATCTCTCAGGCGCAGCCCCTGCAGGAAAGAGTCAAACTGGGTCACTGAGGGGAGTTTCATAAAGTGACCATTTGCAAAGGTGTGGCCAAGGTTTAGGAAAACTCACAGGGATAATGAAGCACCTCAGGGCCTTTGCACTTTCTCTTTCCTCCACCAGCAAACTCTTCTTTCCCCAAAGCCTCATGTCTGATTTTTTCAAACATCACCTCTTAGTATGCCTCCTTGGCCTTCCTATATAAAACTGTTACCCTGACTCACATTCTCTGTCCCTCTCTGTACTTGATTTTCATTTGTAGCCACTTAGAAACTCCAAACATACTGTATGTTTCACTTACCTATGTTATGTGTGGTCTATATCCCTCAGTTAGAATGTCAACTCCAGCAGAACAGGGGCTTTGGTATGTTTTGATCAATGCTTCATTAATAGCACCTAGCACATAGTGGATGCTAAATAAATACTTGTTAAATGAATGAATGGAAGCATCGCAAACCCTCAAACAGGAAAATACAGCAGATTTAAAATGGTAGAGGCCTGGAGTGAGATTCTAGGTCTTGGTAGGCAGGGCCTTGGGTCCAAGATGGTCAGCTAACTGGATCACCCCAGCCCCAATGTTTTCCTCAGCGCCTGCCAAATGGGTTAGTCATTCTGCCACCAGGAGACAGGTGATAAGGTATAATCCTGCTCCAAGAAGTTCATCTTGGTCTGGCCTAGCTTCGCATCCTGGCTCGTGCCAACTTCACCCCTGTCCAAGGCCAGTAGCTGAGCTAGGTCTCATTGCCAGCCACATGGCGTGATCACCAGAAGTTCCCAAGCTCTTCCAATTTCAAAGCCTCCTGATTCCTCCCAGAAGAATGGCTCCTCCCTCCACACTCCAGATCCACCACCGTAACTGGGGGGATCAGATTCGGAAGCTGCTCTTGGCACAGAGAGGGCTCTGCAGGACAGGGGCAAGAGATCCCTCATGTTTTGATGAGGGGAGAAGGACTACAGAGATCCAGACCCTGGGACACTGCCCAGGGAAAGCTGGGGAAGGGGTGGCCCGGGAGTTCTAGGCTGACCCTAGATAGAGGACAGTGGAGATGAAGGGAGACCTTCTTTCTCTTTTTTCTGTTCTTCCTCTAATAGCATCAAATATAATTAATTTAGACCCATATTATAGAACAGAATTTGACTAATTCTTTTTGAGTTGGCAGTGCGTCATTGCTGGGGAAATGTTTGCCAAGCCAATGACTTGTGAAAATGGCCTTGCACGGGGATGTTTGATCTACTGAAGGCCATGTTCAGCATGATCAGAAGAACACTCTGTTTCCAAGTTAGAGGTGATTCTTTACACATAAACACAGAGGTTTGTTGATAATGAAGGTTCTCGTCCTCTCATCAAAGCAGAGCCTCTGAGGACCCTTCTCTGTCTGCCAAATGCTCCTAGAAGTGCTCTGCTATGGTTTGAATGTGTCCCCCAAATTTCGTGAGTTAGAAATTTAATCCCCAAATTCATATGTTGATTGGAGGTGAGGCCTCTGGGAGGTGATTGGGATTAGATAAGGTCATCAGCATGGGGCCCCATGATGGGACCAGAGGCTTTATAAGAAGAAGAGAGACCTGGGCTGACACCCTCCCTCTTGCCCTCTTGCCGCGCAATGCCTTCCGCCATGCTATGACTCAGCGAGAAGGCCCTCACCAGATGCCAGCACCATGCTCTTGGACTTCCAGCCTCCAGAGCTGTGAGCTAAATAAACTTCTCTCCTTTATGTTACCCAGTCTGTGCTATTCTGTGATAGCAACAGAAGTGTTCCTGACTGAGAAATGCTCCTATGGTCTCTGCCAAGGAGGTGGCCACATTCAGATCCATGGCACATAGCCTCACTGTCCCACCAGGCAGTGAGGGCCACTCAGCCAACTTAGGAATCCCTTTCCAAGTGTTCTACCACTTGTAGACACCCAACAGCCATTCCCCTCAACCTTCACTTTTCCCTCTTCCCAGAGCTCCCATCCCTGTGGGGCCAGAGTGGCAAGGAAGGGAGCAGAAGACAGACTCAGAGACGGTGGCTACGGGAGGCTATAGGGAGGAGTCATGGCCTTTGGCAGAGGGTCGAAGCTAGTGCTCAAAGACCCCCAAAAGAGAGCCTAAATATCCTCTACTTTCCTTTCTTTTTACTATTTTCGACTTTTTTTGTTTGGGTTTTTTGTTCATTTGGGGGCTTTTGTTTTTTGATATTGGGTCTTGCTCTGTCACCCAGGCTGGAGTACAGTGTCATCATCATAGCTCACTGCAGCCTACAACTTCTGGGCTCAAGTGATCCTCCTGCCTTGGCCTCTAGAATAGCTGGGACTACAGGTGCGCACCACCACGCCCAACTAATTTTTCTTGTTTTCTGTAGAGAAGGGGTCTCACTCTTGCTCATGCTGGTTTCAAACTCCTGAGCTCAAGCCATCGTCCCACCTCAGCTTCCCAGAGTGCTGAGATTACAGGCATGAGCCACCACACCCGGCCCTCCACTTCCTTTCTAGAGCTGTGGGCTTTAGGGCTGCAGTCTCTGACCCCTGGGCCAAGGACCAGTACCAGTCTGTGGCCTGTTAGGAACCGGGCCGCACAGCAGGAGGTGAGCAGCGGGTGAGCCAGTGAAGCTTCATCGGTATTTACGGCCGCTCTCCATCCCTGGCATCATCACCTGAGCTCTGCCTCCCCCTCCCACCCCCATCCATGGAAAAATTTGTCTTCCATGAAACTGGTCCCTGGTGCCAAAAAGGTTGTGAGGACCACTGCTTCAGGGGCAGCTGATCCCAGCTCCAGCCTCAGTTACTGTGGCCCCAGTTGTCTCACTGGTAATTGGATTAAACGTGAATCTGTGACATGATTCTGGCCAATATATGCAGAAGAAATCTGCTGGGACAGCTTTTGGGAAAGGTAGAAAGGTGTCCTCACTCTTAAAAGGGACACATGGCAATTCTGGCCCTTGTCATCTCATGATGTAATGGATAAAACTACAGCAGCCATCTTGTGACCATAAGGGAGCCAGCTTGGGGGGAATGTGATATTCCAAGGATGGCAGTACAGAAATGCAGAGTGAGTTCATTATCCAGGATCCTGGCAGTAAACAAGGATCCACTTACACTGAGTCATTAAGAGAGTTTAATAAGGAACTATTTACAAAGCTGTGAGCTGAGTATAGAGAAGCCAACACAGGATAGTATAGAACAATAGGACTAGTAACAGGAGGGAGCCCTCACCACCTCTGGCCTAAAGCCAGTGGCTACCCCACCAGATCGTACAGATATAGAATATTTCCATCATCACAGAAAGTTCTATTGGACAATACTGGCCCAGAGGCAGTGAGGCCAAGTAGGAGGTTCCTACAAAAGTGCAGGGGAGAGGTGCTGCTCAGAGCCTCTCCAGGGCAGTGGCCACAGCAACAGAGAGAAGAGGTCAGATTCAAGAGGTAGAATCTTGAGAATTCAGGCCAGGTGCCATAGCTCACACCTGTAATTCCAGCACTTTGGAAGACCAAGGCAGGTGGATTGCTTGAGCCCGGGAGTTTAAGACCAGCCTGAGCAACATAGTGAGACACCCATCTCTACAAAAATAAGAAAATTTAGCCAGCTGTGATGGTGTGTGCTTGTAGTCCCAGTTACGTGGGAGACTGAAGCAGAGGCTCACTTGAGCCCAGGAGCTACGATGATGCCACTGAACTCCAGCCTGGGCAACAGAGCAAGACTCTGTCTCAAAAAAAAAAAAAAATAGAATCTTGAGAATTCTGTGGGAGGTGAATGAAAAAGGTGAAGGGGGATGTGGCAGCCAGCCAAGCCAGAGACGTGTAAGCAAGAGCTGCTGCTGAAGCTCTTGTGTACAAAGCAAAGGAGTTTAGTTTGTATCCTGAAATCTGTGGGAAACATTGAAGGACTTTAAAATGGGAAGGAATTGGCCGGGCCTGGTGGCTCAGGCCTGTAATCTCAGGACTCTGGGAGGCTGAGGCGGGAGGATCACTTGAACTCAGGCATTTGAGACCAGCCTGAGCAAGAGTGACATCCCCGTCTCTACAAAAAATAAAATAAATTAGCTGGGTGCAGTAGTGTGAGCCTATAGTCCCAGCTACTTGGAAGGCTGAAGCAGGGAATTTTCAATTGCTTGAGCCCAGGGAGTTTAAGGTTGCAAACTGTGAAGTTGTCCAGCTATGATGATGCCCCCACTATCTGCCCAGAAGGACCGAGCAAGAGTCTGTCTCAAAACAGGCGGGGAAGGACTGGGCAAGGTGGCTCACGCCTGTAATCCTAGCACTCTGGGAGGCCGAGGCGGGTGGATCGCTCAAGGTCAGGAGTTCGAAACCAGCCTGAGCAAGAGCGAGACCCCCCCCCATCTCTACTAAAAATAGAAAGAAATTAATTGGACAACTAAAAATATTTATAGAAAAAAATCAGCCAGGCATGGTGGCACATGCCTGTAGTCGCAGCTACTCGAGAGGCTGAGGCAGAAGGATTGCTTGAGCCCAGGAGTTTGAGGTTGCTGTGAGATAGGCTGACTCAAAAAAAAAAAAAAAAAAAAAAAAAAGAGCAGGATCACCGAAGACAGGGGCAGCCCACCAACCAAGGTTTATCCTTCAACAGGCAGTACTACAGTACTGCAACACCATTCCTAAAAATGAGATAAACAGAAGCAGCAAAGTCAGAGTGCCTATGGCTGGCTGGCTGGCTTAGTAAAGGAGACTATCAATTTGGGTGAAGTTATGATTTGAGCAGAAATAAGATAAATTTAGTAAGGTTAAGGAAAAGGCTAATTCTGAAGAATCCCTAATGGCTCACCATTTAAGCTGGCTCACCATTTAAGCAACTGTGAGGGACACTTACCCTCTCAAAACTAATGGAAAACTTGCCATACTAAATAATTCACCACATATCTATCTTTGAATTATACTTAAGTTCAATCAATGTATCATTAAAGAGTTAAAAACGCACAGGAAAAGCTTTTCATAAAAGAACTGATATTAGGCCTCAACAGAAGAGGAATATCTTTTAGGTATTAACATGAAAGCAACATAGAAATTAGGTTATTAGAGAATTTAAACCAATTTTAAACATCCACATTCACTTCAAAGTTCCATAAAACACTAATTTTTTATTATGACTTATTGATCTCTCTCAGTACAGACTACTTTCCTATAAATCTACTACTAACCTAAACAGATTTATACAGAAATGAGTTACAGCAAAACCACAGTTGATTTTTCTTTCCTTGTCTCATTTCCAATTTTAAAAATGTCATTTACTGCCACAACTGCCCATTAGAATTCCTGTTTTGTTTGAATATAGGTCTCAAAAAAAGGAAACAGAATTCAACTACTGGGAATGTATGTACTGTGCTTTTTACATTTGTTATCATTTAATTTCTCACAGTGAGTGATATAATGGAGGTATCACACCCATTTTACACATGAGAAAGCAGAGCCAAAGAGGTCATGGTCCTACACTCAGGTAAGAGCTACCTAGGTTAGATTTCAGGCCCTGCTGACCCCTGGGCTTTGCGGTTTTTTTCCTGTTAACAATACAATGATTTTACCTATGCCTTTCTAATTTCTAGGAAAACAAAAGCACTAAAATAAATCTATTTTGATATTTCTGATGTTCCCCTAATTCTGATATGCCACATACATTACCTACCCCAGCAATCAATTAAACAGATGAAATTTCCTAGGGCCACCAAAGACTCACGTAGTAAACTTTACTAACAAATAATTCCATTAAAAACTCTTTGAAATGTTTAGAAACTGCTTTTTAAGTTGAGAAAGGAAGTTACAGGCAAATAACCATTCAAAAAACAGACTGTGGTAATTAGTGGTCATCTAAAAAATGGAAGGGCACCTTGAAAATAACTTCATACAATTTTTTGCATACAATTTTGTGATAGCATCACTCCTCTCCAGCCAATACCAAGTAAGTAATTCAGGTAAAATTTAGGCAGGCTCTATTTTCTCCTTAAGAACTCTACCCTTTCCCAAAATGAAATTTTAATATAATTTGCAAATTACATTCTTTCCATTTGTTCCTGAAGAAGCATTTTCCTTCACAAAAGGATTAGCAAATATTCATAAAATAGAAAAGGCAAAGGACAAAATCAAGCCCTCAAACCGTAGACTGAATATTCTCACTGCAGATTTCTTTAGTACCATTTATAACAATAAAGAGAGAACTGTTTAACCTGCAGAAAATGAGATAAAACAGAAAGCTAAACCTTATCTTAAAATACAATCACTCTGCCTTTGTCTACTGCTAAACAAAAAGGCTGTACATTATTACGACGATTTTAAAAAGAGATCCATGAATATAGTACACTCCAGCTTCTGTCCAATCATCTGTCCATGAATATTTGTTAATATATCCTAAATCTAAAATGAACTTTATCTAGGTAAGTCATACTGTAAAACTTACATTAAAATATCTAAAAGATAATGTCTCTAATATAGAAGAACCAACATAATCAAATATTAAACCAAGTTTGACATATATTCAAATATTTTCCCCCAGCCATACGATATAGAGTGAAAGACAATATAAGGGCCTAAGAGGTGTGTGTGTGTACATATGCAGGGAGGGAACATCAGAGAAGGAGCTAGGATAGCAGTCCTAAGAGTCAACATTTCAAAGTACCACATAGTCAACTTTTCTTATTATCATTGTCAAAGAGGTGCACTTTAGGAATGATCAAAATTCATTTATTCAGCAAATATGCAGCGCAGCATGACAGCACAGTGGAAAAAGTGCCACAAAATCTATAGCCCAACAAGTCACTCAACTTCTATGAACAGGCATATCTTTATCTATAAAACAAAGATAATCACCACCTTGGGCAGTTATTGTGAAAGCTAAATAGCATAATACATATTAGCAAGGTGTGAATGGGATCCCAATCACCCAAGGATTTCCCCCCCTCAACTGCCTCCCTCCCAGAAGATTTCAATATTTGAGAGGGGTTGTATACATAGTTCCCCATCTTATTTTATTATCAGTACCCTCATCCCCAACTGGCCCAACAAACTGGTCCCTAAACACCTCTACTGGATATACTAGGAAGGTCCCTGCCTCAAGTTGTTTACTATCTCTTACAGGAACAGACATGCAAAAACAGGTGTTTTCTCTCTTAAATCTGCATTGGGGAGTTCACAGAAGACATCCCAGAGAAATTATTTTTTGTATGTTTGAGCTAAGAATTGAAATTGGTGATGGTAGGGAAGAGGCTTTTCAGGATATACACTTAAGAGAGTTTAGTGTGACTGGGACAATATATGTAGAGTGTAAGAGACAAGATCAGACCAGTAGGTAAGGGCCAGATACCCAAAGCATACTCCATGCACATAATCAGTTTATACTTCTGTGGTCTGGCCAGCCCTTACCCAGGCTTTACGGTCCAGCTTAAAGGTCACCTTCCTAACCACCCTCTTTCTGTTCCCACCTTCCTGCACCCACTCACAGCACCATACCCTATGCCACTATGGCCCTTATCACAATTGTGGGGTCATATAATTATCTGTATGATTGTGTGGTTAATGATTTGTACTCCCTACTAGACTAAATGGTAAGATCAGTCCATGTAAGGCTTATGTCTAGTTTATTCAGCTCTGTATCCCAGGGCCTGCCAAGTATAACATCAACCCAAAATATACACATTTTATTAAATGAACAAATGAAGCCTGGCATAAGGAGCCAAAGAAGAATCCAGAGCAGAACAGCAATCACAGACAACAGTTTAACAAATCAGTCTGGCAGTGGAGTGAAGATCAGACTGGAGGGGCAAGACTAGAGCTGTGAGACTACTGAAAAATGTCACCAGGTAAATGATTACTTAAAGACTTAAAAATGAGGGCAGCCAGTATATGCACAGAGATGATGAGGATGTAGTACAAAAGACACATTTTGGAAATAGAATTCAAGAACTCAATGCACAGAGGGCAAGGCAAAGGGAGAAATCTAGAATGACTCTAGTGGAGAGTAGTAGTTGGTGATGCCATTCTCTCAGATTTAGAATATGGGACAGGCCATATTAGCATAGATGGAAGATTTGCTTCTAGTTCTAACACTGTATGATTGAAAAACAATCCAAATCCAACCTAGCTGTTACTGAAATGAGTATGGTTTCTATAACAGGCTGATAAAATAAACAAACTAAAAATTAGATTTTTTTAAGTCTCTTCATCAAAAAACTTGAGTACACAGACTACCTACCTGGCATTACTCTGGTCTGGGGATGCAGAGATGAAAGTAGTCTTTGCTTGCAAGGAGCTGACAGTCTTCTGGGTTTGAGAAAGGTAACTGCATGTCAACAACTGAGAAAATGAGGCCAGTGAGGCTGTGATTTGACCACAGTTATGTTGTGTAATCCATGCTTCTAGAGCATTTTTTCATAACTCACATTATATGGTCTAGGCAAATACGCAGTTGAGAGAGTATGGTGTTTAGATACAGACAAATCCAATCTTGCCTTGGGCCTGGAGACACTCCAGAACTTGAAACATCATGTCAAATGGACAGATAATGCCCTCTGAGTTTGAAATAACTGCTGAGTAGCCACATGGCAGCAGACTAGGGGGCATAACACCATAAGGAAAGAGAAAGAGGCCTGATTTGTCATGGAAGAGCCTACCTGAACAGAGGCCAAATGCTGGGGGTGCCAAAGCAGACTCTCAGGAGGCTCTGGAAGTGACAGCAGAGAAATCATGTTCAGAGAGGAAAGAGTAAAAATCCTCCTTAGGCAGGTTCCTCCCCTACTTCCAGCCAGAAATGGTTTCCCCTGGAACAGAGGGCCACAACCCAAAGCAGATGTGCAGAAAAGCAGATGAGGAAATGATCCTCATCTGTGTGGAAAACATAGCTCTGGATTATCCAGAGCAGACAACACACTCCCAGTGCTCACTCATAAGGCCATTAAGCCTGAGGGATTTTACACCAGCTCTTCCCAAACTAAAACAAAATACCAAAAACCTTTCTCCCCCATCCCCCAAAGCTACTGCCCCATTTCTCGCCTTCCTTTTCAAATGCTTCAAAGAAAGAAAAGCTGCATTGTCTGTGCCTCAGCAACTCCCTTTCACCTACTTGGATCTAAGTTCTTCTCCTACCACTTGACCTTGTCTTCTCATCCTCCCTGAACCCTCTGGGCCTTTTCCCTTTTTCTCTGCCTGGGAACTCTACCTACCCTTCAAGACCTCATCCCAAGTCAGATTGTTCACTGCTCTCATTTCTGTGCTTCTGTAGGATTTTCCCTAAACCCCACCACGGTATTCATCTCTTCGCATTGTTACTGTTTACCTTGGTGCTCCCCAATAGTTTCTAAGCTCCTAAAGTCAGGAACTGGTTTTTATTCATTTTTCTACTGCTACCCTCTATCCCAGGGCCCCAAAAACAGACACACAAAGGTTTCATGAATAAATGATCAAAGGTTAAGTTTATCTTCAAAACTGCTAGAATCCACTCAACTTTTCTATCTAAGTTGCTCTAAGAATATACCTGCACACTGGGAAATACATAAATTCAGAGTGACAGTTTTCTTACAAAAGCAACTTGACTACAAACTCTTATCTTTTGGTTGTTAAATAAGCATCTGGGATGCAGCTAAATTAAGTCTTTTAGAGTTCCTCATCTGTTTTTATTCCTAAAATTCTGGACACGTGGAAAGTTCATTTGTACCCTTTTCTTCCTAGGCAGTGTAATGAGCTCTTAAGATCAGACAAGCTGCTACAGAGAAGAAATCATACCTTATTTATACTAGTGCTTAGAACCATAGCTGCTCAATATCTCCTAAAATAAGTAACTACTTTTCTATTTAGTTTCACTTTCTATATGAGGGAAGCACCTACAGTGAAGTTCAGATGAACAGTATTTCCTGTGACCAATAAAAATATCATGAAAGCCTTTCAATTTTAATAAGGACGTTTAAAAACCTTTCTCTTAGGATGTGATTAAATCCGAACCATAAAGGCCCAGTCTATACTTTTGGTCTACAAGAATAAAAATTACTATAACTTCTGAGTTCTAGCATGTTTTAAACTAATGTATCTTACTGAAATATATACAAAAATTTACTCAGAGTCATAAAAAATAGGGCAAGAGTAATTTCTGTGCACAAAAACAATAAAAAGTGATTATACAAATTTAAAAAATGAAAGGTGGCAAAGTTTCCTGCCCTCAAACCAAAAACGATGAGAGTATTAAGTTAGCAACATGCACTTGATTTTCTATATTGCTTCAATATGTGACCTTGGGAATGTCATGTAATTTCCCTCAATTCTAGTTCTGTAAAATGGGAATGTCACTCGTTTTCCCCACTGGGACAACTCCACAGATAGTTGATAAAATAATCAACACGTATTTGGCGTTCTTTAAAAAAAGGAACTTGTCTAATTAGTATGCTTTAATCACCACTTGTACAGTACATTCTTCTTGAGGAATCCAATTCCAAGAGAAATATTTAAGCAGACGCTGAAGACAGATTTCCTTAAGGGAATGATTTATAAATCTGGAAAGCGATGTAACAAGATTATAAATTAACAAATTGATTACATAAGCCTTGACAATCCAGGCTTTAAAGTACACTGGTATAGATTCTGATAAGTTCAAGACTGGTTTAGGACATAGCGCTTCAACCACATACAAGGAACACAGGAACCCAAACTGAGGTAGTCCATGTTTGACAGGAATTTGGTGGAGATTCAACAGGATGTCCAACACTTGCAGTTCCATCATTCGCAAGCCATGCTTCATTTTAAAACCTAATAAAATGTCTAACACATTAAATCAACTTTACCACCACTCCGAACACTTTGAGAATGCACTCAATTAAATGCAAGGGGAAAAAAGTAACTTGACAGTTTCAAAAGTCCTATACCCTTAGACGTTTATAGATTTAAGAACCCCACTGCTAAATTCTCGCCAAATCCTGCAACTCCCTATGAAAGCTACTGGACTGTATCCGATCCAACTGTTGGAAACAGCACAGCTTCAGGAACCCCCGGGATAAAAGGTTGCCACTTTACTGGATCCCAAGTCCGAGCAAAAGGTAGGAAGGTTTATTATAAAATGGTCCAGAAAGGAATCAACAGGAGACGGCTATGGAAAAGAACGTAGGTTTCCCAGTCCGAAAAAAATTCTAGCTCTCCCTCGGGAATGGCACTGCTCCTCCTCCTTACCCCGCTGCCCTCTCTCCACCGACAACAACATCCCCACTCTATTGTAAAGCTGCAGTTTGACCGACGAACCCCCGTGCTGTACTACATTCGCTCGAAAAACGAAAACAAATTCAGAGAGGAATACACGCCCTACGGAGAGACCTGGGCGCGGGGCCCCGCGGGCGCCGCACTCGGCCCGCTCCGGGGCGGGGCGCGGGGATGCGGGCGCCTTCCGAGGTGCCGCAATCCCGCCGCGGCCGCAAGGGCAGGGCCTCGGGGCGCCCGCGGCTCGCCGCCGCAGTGACGGCTACCGCCCGGCCCCGCCACCGCCCCGCGCCAGGCCGTGCCGCGGGGTCGGGGCCGCCGCAGCCCGGGCCCCGCGTCCGCCCGGGCCGCGCGCTGCAGCCGGCGCGGGGAACGCAGAGCGCGCCTTACTTTCCGCCTGCGGCGGGCGCCCGGACTCGAACGCCCAGCCCCGCAACGGCGGAGGCTGCTGGGGCTGCGGAGGCCGGCCTCGCACCCCCGCCCACGGTCGCCGCGCCCCGCCGCGCTCCGCACTCGCTCCTACCTCAGCCGGCAGGCGGGCGTCCGTCCGCAGCGGCCGCGGCACCGACAACTGCCTCCCGGCCGCCGAAACCCCGCACCCAGCCCTAATCATAATACCAAGCGGGCGACCGGGCGCGGGGAGGAGGTGGGCGCCGAGCTGCGCCTGCGCGGGATGCGCGTCAGTGTGACGCGAGCGATGGGGCGTGGCCGCGGGAAGGGCGGGGCGGGGCGCACCTGCGGGCTGGCGCGCGGGCTGCTGGCGGGCGTCCTGGCGGCGTCCTGACCCCAGCGAGTCTGGGCTGCGGCTGGTGGGAGGAAGCGGGTGAGGCGCCCGAGGAGGACGGGGGATGGTGGAAGAGGAAGCACTAGGGACACGGGACAATGGCCGGGAAAAGTAGCGCGAGTTGTCTGGGGAATTCGGAGGCAAGGGACCGCGTCCCTACATGACTGCGTCTTGAGAGTGGGGGGCAGGGAGCCGCACGCACTTTACCCTTAAGGTTCACCCCGTCTCCCGCTCAGATTTAACCAAGGGGAGGAAATACATATATATATATATATATATACACACACACACACACACGAATATACACATATACGCATATACATAATATGATTTTTTATCTCTACCATTTTTTCTCTTTGGGAAACTAATTTGAAAGAATTATGTTGATTTTGTGGCTATTAAAGATAAAGAAGAAAAGCCCAACATCTGAATGTGCTGCTGGCTTTAAAGGTCAGCGGGGAGACACTGGCCTGACCAGGCGGCTTCGGAAAGGGTGGATAAGTAAACTGTCCTGGGAAGTATTAAAGAAGTGTAAAGTACATGAAGTCAGGGATTCAAAACACGCCAGGCATTAATAGTAGCCATGGATGGATGGTTCAGCGGCGTGGTCACCAGGCCGGGTAGCTCAGGAAGGGAGCTTAGCGATGGCGGGAGAGGGTGCAAGGGACTACTCTCGACTCCCACCCCTGGAAGCATGGCCTGCAATGGAGACTAGCCCTCCAGGGTTTCTGGAAGGGAGCACCAACAAGCCAGATGCCAGATTTTTCCACCCTGCTTGGCCCTTTCTGTCCACCCCTCCCCCAAGAAAGGACCCCTAACAAAGAAGGGCACAGGCAAAAAGCTGCTCCAAGTTTGGTTGAATTAACTGGAGGGAGAAGAGAAATCTAGATGGCTTTAGCAAATCTCTCTGTTGACCTGCAAATGCCAAAAGCCTTTTTCTTTCTGGTTTTCTCTACAGCATCAACTTTGCATGTCTGAAGATGACTGAGAAGCAGGAGTGGGTTGTTTCCACGTGCAAACTGGGTGATTCCCAGGGTAATAACACAAGGTTTTCTGTTAAGGGGGGGAGACTCCCAGCCACCCTAATACCCCTAGCATCCTGTTGTGGAGGTGCACCAGGGAAAGCCTCAGGCAAGGCCTCTACACCTCAAGGCCCCTCCTCTGGGATCTCTGTGAGTTGGAAAGACCGTAAAAGAGTAATCTCATTTTGATGTGGAAATTGTAGCAGCATATTAAGCAAGAGCTCCTAACTTGTCTTTGTGGAACTCGTTCCTTTGTTGCTGGAAAGCTGGCAGATCATGCACTTTTCTCCTCAGGGAGGTATCACCATTCAGGGAACCCTATAGCCAACAAAAGGGAGAAAATACCACTATAATGATCTCCCAAGGGAATCCTGGTGGTTGAAGGCCTCCACTCCTAGCTCTGTAGTTTCTGAGATGTAACAGTAACCACAGAACAATGAGTAATAATGTGTAAGCTCTTGAAAAATATTTTGCTGCTGTGTAACTCAGGTTTTCAATAAATTCTTTAAGGAAAACAAAGGCATGAGAATAGTAAAATAATAGATGAAAAGGGGCAGAATAATAAATTGATTTAAATAAAGTTGGCTCCAATTCTCTTCCAGAGAGGGATGCAGTACTGGCCACATGGCAAATCATTTATTCATCCCCAGTATTTCTTGGGAAGCTTAGTGCTGCTGGCAAGAACATGACCCATTTTGGGTTCCACACCATCAATGTGGTAACATGATCTGATTATGCTTGGGCAATATTTTAAAATATTCAAGTACAAATTAATATATTATTACTTAACTTGGAATTTAAGCAAATGTGCTTATTGTTAATGAAGAAACCCCTTCTCCAATCTGCCCTGGGGCTTTCTTCGATACACACTGCTTTTTTAATGTTAGGTCTTTTTATGGACCTGTAAGAAGCTTTAATTAGATATACAGCACTCTACAAAACGACAAGATGGAGCATGCAGGCTTGTATTACAGCCTGTGTGATTCAGATCTCAAAAGTAACATAATGCCACTGATTTAAGGAAGAAGTTGTTTATTGGAAGGAAACCAAGGAGGTGCTACAAATTAGATCAAGATGTGAAAAGTGAGCAGATTCATGAAAGAATTGCCATTTTCATCTTGGGACCACAAAAGCAGTATGTGTAACAAGGTTATCTTCTTCTCTAGATATGGTTTTGTAATTTATAAAAAATGTAAAATAAATACATTTAAAATATTATGAGTATTCATATACAGTTCAATTTTGAGTTGGCATTTTAATATGATTGCTTTTACATATTTAATTAGTCATTTTGTACTTTGAGACTTGTGCATTTCTAAATCCTACCTTCATCCCAGTAGGACCAAAATAATACTTCATTGGAATGGCCTAAAGAGTTCCTCAAAGACTCCCTCACCACACCCTTGACATCAGTTAACATCTCAACACCTTTTGTCTCAGTTAAGGCCCGATATATGTGTATAATGTATTTTGATAGTTGCAGACAAGGGTTGGAAATGCCAGTATTTAACTCTGCTTGTTTGCAACCAGTGAACTAGGAGACATGGCAGACATTGTCTGGCGTTGAACCCTGTCTTCAATGCTAGTGTATAGCTTTGAGGAAGTTGCTTAACCTTCTGTTTTCTTATCTGTAAAATGGGAATGATGGTGATGATAATATCTTTTACAAAATAAGGGTTTTCTTTTTTTACATAAGTTTGATTTAAAGCAGTGGCTCTCGAAAGTGTGCTTCCTGGACCAGCAACATTGGCTTTTCCTGGGAACAGGATTGAAATGCCAGTTCTCCAGCTCCCCCTCAGACCTATAAATCAGAAACTGGTTTCCTGTTTTAAGACCTTCAGGTGATTCTGGTGCAGGTTAGAGTTTGAGAACCACTGTTGGTGGGATTAAATGAGTTTATATAAAGTATTAGAATAGTGTCTGGCATAGTAAGCAGTATATTAATGAACATTTTAAAAATGAGTACAGTATGATCTTGCCAAAATACACAAAGTCTAATTTCAGCCAAAAGTGGTGTTTCCATGTTGTTCCTTAAACAAATAAATCCTACTTAATCCTTTGTCCAAAGACTTCAGTACAGTCTAAGCACCCATCTCCAACCTTCCCTGTTCTCAGAAAGGGAATTGCTTTTTCATACCTCTGAGCCTTTGCCTGTTCTGGTCCCTCTGCCTACAAATGTCATCTATTCCTTTTCTCCACTTTGTCCACCTGCAGTGTCCTTACCCTTACCCTTCAAAACCCAGCCCCAGTGGTCACTCCCCTGTTTCCCCCACCCTGCCGTAGTCCAGTTAGAGCCAGTTCTCTGGGACCCGGTACCATCCACTTACAGTATCACACAGTTTTGTAACCGTTTACTGTTCTGTCTTCTCCCTTTGGATCTAAAAGTCCTAGAGGGGAAAGATTGTATTTTATTAAAATTTCTGTTCATGCCGCCTAGCACTGAGGTTGCAAAGGACTTTGACCCACAGACTTGTGGTATTTTTTTTCCCACATAGCTTTTTTGAGGCTTTGAATTAGTTGAGAACATTTTAAAATTGGGAGATCTCATATTTTCCTTTAACAATTTTATTGAAGTCTAATTTGCGTACCATAAAATTCACCAATAATACATGGACAATTCAATGACTTTTAGTAAATTTATAAAGTTGTGCAAGCGTCACCCCAATCCACTTTTAAAATATTTTCATAACCCCCCAGAAGTTCTCTCCTGTGCGTATGCAATCATTCCCACTCCAACCTCCAGCCCCCAGCAGGTATGATCTTTCTGTCTCTATAGATTTGCTTTTTTAGAAATGTCATATAAGTGGAATCATACATTGTGTAGTCTTTTGCATCTGGCTTCTTTCACTTAGCATAAGATTTATTCATGTTGTAGCATGTATCAGTAGTTCATTTTTTAAATTTCTGAAGAGTATTCTATTATATAGATATACTAGATTTTCTTTAGCCATTCACCAGGTGATAAACGTTTCATTTATTTCCAGATTTTTGCTCTCATGAATAATGCTGCTATGAATATTTACATAAACTCTTAGCGGGGACATATTTTCATTTCTCTTGGGCATATTGCTGGGTGGAATTGTTGGGTCATGCAGTATTTCTATATCTAACGTTTTAAGGAACTGACAGATTGTTTCCAAGGTGACCATACAGTTTAAAATTCCCACCAACAATGTACATGGATTCTAATTTTTCCATATCTGTGCCAACATTTGGAATTGTTAAACTTTTGGATTATCACCATTCTAATAAATGTGTATTGTTATGATTTTAATTTACATTTCCCTAATGACTAATGATGTTCATTATCTTTTCATGTGCTTTTTGTTTATTCATAGTGTCTTTGATAAAAAGGTCTTTGCAAATTTTTTTACCCATTTTTAATTGTGTTGTCATTGCGTTTTAAGAATTTTTTATATTTTTAGATGTAAGTCCTTAATTAGATGTGTGATTTGCAAATATTTTCTCCCAGGCTGTGGCTTGTCTTTTCATTTTTTTTAATGATATCTTTGGAAGATATAAAATTTTGAATTTTGATGAATTCCAAGTTATCAAATTTTTCTTTTATGAATTGTGTTTTGGTGTCATATCTAAGAAAACTGCTTAAGCAAAGGTCACAAAGATTTTCTCCTATGGTTTCTTTCAAGTTATATAGTTTTAGTTTTAGGTTTGCCCATTTAAGTCATTTTGAATTGATTTTTATGCATGATTTGAGGTAAGGGACTATGGGGTTTTTTTCCTTTAATTTTTGCATATATATACCCAATTACGTATGTATGTGTTTTAATTGTGTTGTCATTGAGTTTGACATAATCCTGTAGATTTTGTACTTTAGTCTGTTAATATGGTATATTGTATTATTTAATATTCAGATGCTAAAGCAACCTTGTTTTCCTAAAATAAATCCAGCTTGGTCGTCTTTACATGTTGCTGGATTTGATTTGCTAACACTTTATAAAGAAATTTTGTATTCATATTCATGTGGTATGTTGTGATGTCTCTGTATAGCCTCACAGAATGAGCAAAGAAATGTTTTCTCCTCCTCTGTTCTCTGAAAAAGTTTTTGAATGTTTGTCATTATATCTTCTGAAATATTTGTTGGAATTCACCAGTAAAACCATCTGGGCCTAGACTTTACTTCACAGGAAGACTTTTCATTACTAATTCAATTTCTTGTTATTTGCCTATTCCGATTTTCTATTTCTTCTTGAATTAGATTTGATAATTTGTCTATTTCTAAGAATTTGTCTCTTTATTCTGAGACATAAGTTATTCTGAGCCATAAGTTATTCATAACGTTTCCTTGTAAGCCTTTTAATTTGTTGGATTGGTAGTGATGTTTCTTCTTTCATTTCTTTCTTTTTCATGGTCGATCTAGCTAAAGGTTTAACAGGTTTGTTAGTCTTTTCCAAGAATCAATGTTTGGTTTCATTGATTTTCCTCAATTATTTTCTGTTTTTATTGATATTTATTATTTCTTGTTTTCTGTTTGTTTTGAGTTTAATTTGCTCTTCTTTGGAGACCCTTCTTTTCTGAGTTAGGCATAAATTTACCTTGAAACCCTGTTTGGCTGCATCTTATAAATTTTGATAGTTTGCATTTTTATTTCCATTTATTTCAAATATTTTCTAATTTCCTATGTGAGTTCTTCTTTGACCCATTGGTTATTTAGAAGCACGTTGTTTAATTTCCAAATATTGTGGGATTTCAGAAAATTATTTCTATTGTTGATTTCTTATTTTATTCTATGGTTTTCAGAGAATATATTTTGATAATTTCAATCTTCTTTAGAATACTGGGACTCTTTTTATGGCCTAACATAAGATCTATCTTTTTTTTTTTTTTCTTTTTTATTGGGGGAAAACTACAAAGCATTTACAGTATAATGTTTACAGTCACAATTTATAATGAGCTGATCTCCCAAAATATATTACCACTCAAGTTGACCTATCTTGTTACATTCAAAAATCTACTCTGTCAAAGTAGTCCA